>JABFPJ010000140.1:0-60250 GCA_022817425.1 Gryon sp. ZL-2020 | reverse complement strand
TTTTTTGCAATATTTGCCTTAGTCCTATTTTTCGGGGGCCTTGTCTTCCTCCTCCTCCTCCTCCTCTTCATCCTCCACCTCCTCTTGCTTCATTTCAGGTTTTTGCTCCGTCGCGGAAACGCTCGGCCATTATTCGCAGTCATCTGGCAGGGCCGCGGATACTTGCAACATAAAAGTTGCCGAAACTTGATTGCCGTCCAAATTACATCAATGTTTCAGCGGCAAACTTCCGCAATATAGAACTAGAGCGGGACGTATCACTTCCGTAAACTTTTTGGGCGTCGTATGAGTCTGGACTTAGCGTATCCCCGCAAAACTCGATGCCATACCGATCGTTCAAACAAAACCCGCCACACGGCCCTGCACTCGGCTTGGAAATGCGTTGGACACGACGGCGTCGACGTTTTTGCGACGCCGCAAAAGTGTCAAACGTCAAAAGCGATATAAAGCGCAGCACGAAATATATCGGGGCTTTTCGAGGCGCCCGCAAAAACGCCGGCTTTATGGACAACTTGTCTGCGATGCGGCGCGAGTGCTGGCTATACATTTGGCTAATTTATAATATAATTTATTGGCCGCGTTTTTTGGCCAAAGTGCCACGCCAGGAAGAGAAAAAAAAGGTCAGATTACTAATTAGGTTAAGTGTTGAAGTTCTGATCAATGACACTTTCTCGCGCGGTTTTTATAGCTATTTTTGTCTTTCGTTTCATTTTTTGCGTTCTTTTTTAGTCGTTCGAATCGATACGCGGTTGTACAATTGGTTTAAATTCAAACATTCGTTTTATCTTATCGCTATTATGCACTCAATTTCTGGAATATTCTCGGTTTTTGATTTGTTCTTTCTCACCTGGCGAACTGCAGATGCGTTAAATAGTAAATGAAGGAAAGCAGATAAGTTAGAATCCGTCTACGATTTGAAATGCAAAATAGTTGTTTTTATTTAAATTACATTTGAAGAATAACGTTAAGATATTTTTAAATTGTAATATCAAATCTAAAAAGCTTTATTGAACAACTGTCCAAAAATGTATAATTTTCATTGAGAACATTTAATTTAAGGACACTTAATAAATTTAGCGAATTTGTTTTCACATTAATGAGCCATTTTGAAATAGTAAAAATAATTCATTTTCAAATAAACGAATATCGAAGTACAGTGGCCATTATATTGCTATAACTGAACTTTTTTCCTCTGTTGATTTTATCTTTGTTTATACTGCTTTTTTGTTATTTCTACAATTAATTTTAGTAATGTAACTTTTGTTCTTATAATCCACTGCTATAAAATGTTTGATTCTGAACGAATTTGATTAATGTTGATGAGATGATAACGCTAATACGAAATGAACTTTGAAACTAATACAAGTTGCAACTGTTTCACTCAAAATTTATTACATTCTTTTCAGTTTTTGAGTAGCTTTTATTGAAGTGTACGGTAAATTTATATGATCTTAGGTATCATTATCTTGATAATTACAATTTAAGTAATTTATGAATAGAATCCTATAATATCTCGAATTATCATTAGTATCATCAAACAAAAGCTCATGAAACGTTATAAAAAAAATAGTAAATTGCATAACAATACACATATTAAAACTGTTATAAAATTCACAAGCGAAAAATAAAAACAAAGTCTTTTAGGATGTGTATACTTTAATTTCAATAATAGAGGGATAAATGTTAAGTAATTTTTAAGTACAGCTCACATTGCTAGTACTGAAACAGCGAAATGAAGTTATTTCATTTAGTGAGTATATCTTATCAGCAGCCCGCTTCACATCCGAAATGAAGACACCTGTTTTCGAAGCGTCGAGACAACGGTATAACATGTTAGATATCGCCGGGTGACCCCAGTATCTCGACTCGTCGGCAGATAGGAACAAAAGGAGGCGGTGACGACGGCGCGGCGTCGGCAACAGCCGAAGACGGTGCCGGGGTTTGAGAAAATGCAGTTATTCGTCTCTCGAGCGTGTTCCTTCGGGATCGGGCTCCAACGCGATAGAGTTCCGTTAAATGCGTTACGTACGTCGGATCCCGAGAGACCTTGACTGCCGTGCACGCAACTCCGCTTCAATCCGCACGCTCGAGGGGGAACTCGCTCTCGCTCGCTCCGTGTTTCAGACGGACCCACAAATTTCATTAAATTCCCTTTGCTAAATATCGAAACGCCATTAAAGTATTCGGATCGGACGAGCGTCGCAATTTGTACTAACTTTTGGAATGAATGCAATTTTGCCACGGTGGGTGCGGCCATTACTTTTGTCAAAGTTAACTAATGAATCTTGATTTATGCAACGAACGCCAAGATACTTAGGCAAAAGGATTTAAGAACAATTTCACACCGGAACTTTCTCGCTACAAAAAGGATACATACTACGCTTGTTCTGCCACATTCAATTCACTTGTCGCACGACTTTGACTTAGAATGCGAGTACGTGTTGATGCAACTAACTCTAACTCTATTTCTAAAAGCGTTATTTAATGCAATAGCGTTTACTCGATTTCAACTATTCGACAACTAGCTCAAACTCTGACTTTATTTGTTCGAACGTTACACAATGACAAAAACATTTTACTTTACAGTCCTTTGTTAAACTATTGATCATTGACTAAAAAAAAGTCCATTTAACAACAATTTGGTGGAATAATAATAATTACAATGCAAAAATTGGTAAAATTACTTTTGAATGTGTAATTTAGACTTATTTTGTTAATTAAAATGCATCATTGAACTTAATTTCACTCATCCGTATGTGTATTTTAATTTCATCAATCGCTGCAAACAACAATTTATATACTTTTACGACTTTTTATAGACAATTTTTTATGAATTCCTGCAGACCGTGTATTTACTTAATATACCAATTTACATAATATGAACTTGAAACTGTTCAAAAAAAGAGTACAAATGTTTTAATTTTATTTTCTTATTCAAGGTAATAATACGTAATATACAAGCAATGATAAAAAATATACATAATTTATTTATTTTGCTTTCTTGAAAGAAAGGAAATGTAAAAACGATGACTTCAAAAATACTGGTCAAATCAACTTTGTCGACAATTAATTTTGACGTCGTAATTATCGTGCTTTTTTTTCTTTTTTTCTTCTTTTCTGTATTGTTTTTTACTTAAATTTGCAAACACACACGCAATTGAAAATGAACAAAACTGGAACGTTGTATAATGACATAAATTAATTAAAACTTATTAGTGGATGTATTTAAATATATATTCACATACATTATCATTGCAGAAATTTGGTTATCTCGGACGAAACTAATTAATATATTCCGAGGAGCAAAATAAAATATAATTATATATAATATAAATGCATTATTCTGAATAACGTTTTATAACAAACATAAACTGGCACAAATAATGTCACAGACGCTCATTATTCACTGACTCTTTCTCAAGTTCTCTTATTTCTTGTGGAATTTAAAAAACCATCCGTTATTTCTACCGTGGTTTTTTGTTTCAATCAATTAATTAATTTATAAAATCTTGATGGACATCAATGCATGAATTCTTTTTTCCTCTTTCTTAAAATTTTTTTTGGACGCGAAATATATAATTAAGCATGTTTACATAATTTATTGGCACAATTCATTAAACTTTAGTACCATTCGCGACGTTACTCTATAATAAAACACATATAATATTTAATTAATTGCATGTCTCTATCTGTCACCGATTCTAAATTCGCAGTCGTATCTCCAGTACTTTATTACACGGCGGGATTGAATGTAGTTGGAAAAATATGCTTTTCGATCGCAATCATGATAACAAAATGTATTAATGTCGGGTTAAATAAGAATATATTTATAAATGTGTATATATACAAAAAATCTCTCGTGGTGATAATTTTCGAACAGAGTAATGAAATGCAGTCGTGACTGTTTTCTACCTAAACTTAGAAATACATTATAAAACGGGTATCGTCTTATCCTGACGTATCTCTGGTTTTCAAATCACAAGTTTTGTTGTCTATCTTATTCGATCCATTAGCATAGTCATGTTCTTTCTGTTTTGTAATTTATTTAGTCCCTCTCCACAAATGATTCGAAAACCGTGCGTTCCACGTAACCAAAACCCGTTACGACATTTTTAGACATTCTTTATATAACAACGCCAAACCACCATGGACGTGGCCCAACTTGACGAAATAGTGTCAGTCGTTCGACATAATTTACGACGCTACAACAATTTACACCGTTTCTTTTAGCAAATATTTCCTAGCGCCAACATTCATTAATTTCACCGAATGTTAAACGACTGCCGCCAATTTATATTAAGTGTCCTTCAATCAAGGCCTAATGTTTTTAAATAAATTTTGATTCAGCATCCAAGTTTTATATTAAATGACATTTTTCTGGAATTCTTTACATTACTTGAATATAACATAAATTATATTTACACAAAGCAATTTCTTTGAAATGTGATCGTTTCCTTAATTTTCTACTTAGAAAGACGAAAGTGCTTTTCACACGTCTCAACATATGTGCCTTTAAGTGCAATTTTAAGAAAATCCACATAAACAATATTTATTCTATTTTTTGTGTGAATATTTTTTGAATCCGGAAGTACTTGTATTTTTGTTATTTCAATAGAATAATTTCATAAAAAAATAAGTCATACAAATGCCAAATGTAAAAATACATAGTAAATTAACTTTTAAAGCTTATTCATTAAATGTTGATTCCAGTTTTATTGATTCAATTCAATATTACAAACTGGTAAACTGTAAAAATGAAAATATGTTATTTGTTTAATTACGGCCGCGTCAGTAGTTTCTGTACGTAATAAATTTTTGATTGACTTTGTATTAAAGTTGATTAAAATTCAAATAATAATGGTGAATTGTTAAACCAAACGTTGCGATAAAGCTTACTGGAGGCATCATCGTTTTACTATACAATAAATAATAAATGACCATCGCGGTAATGTGATTTAAGTTCATGCTGAATTATGAATTGTTCATAATTCAGAATCAAAAAAATAATTAATGACTGAAAAATTGTTCCTTTCATGCATTAAACACATAAATGTTATTATTTCAAAGTATGCACTAATGAAAATTAGCAAATATGTGAATTTTCATATTTTGTAAAATACTAAGGAAATGAAACTGAATAATCAATAACATTTGTATTTGACATACAAGTCTTCATAAAATCTTCATTAACAGTTAATACATTTATTTAATTGCAAACTCACGCCGATAAACAATTTTTATGTGATTCATAAATATTGATTTAATTATAAATTCAATGATAATAAGTTCTGCCTCTTGATAAACATATTTAATTTACTTTAACTAACATTTGCTTGTGTGAATTTGATTTTGAAAATAAAACGAGACTTAAACATTGAAATGATATTTTAAATCACAATATAAATTCATAACAGATTGAATTATCATTCTATAAATTTGATTTAAAACCATTCCGTTGATTGAACAACCTGTTTTTCTCTCTCTATTGAGGTTATAATTGTTTTTTTTCTGTCTTGATTAATCTGCGCGTCCTTTAGTTCCGTTATTTAATCCGTTTCACTCAATTTATCGACTCATTTATTACTCTTCCGCGTAATGTGTCGATAGTGTTTATACGTTTTTAATTCTACGAATCGTCAATAACTGTGGCCATCTTTATTACCACATACTCGTTAAAAATTAGGAATTGCGATGGAATTTCCACAGCTCAATCTCAATGATCAAATTCTCGTAAATGAAATTTAATAACACTTAAAATTGAATACTATTTCAAGAATTAACATAACAACTTGGAAATCCAATATAATAATAATTTTTGGCACGAAGCAGAATAATAAAGTTGGTGCGATGAAACGATAATAAAAGATGGATTAAGATTTAGCATGAAAAATTCACTAAGTGATGATTAAACGGCAAGCTGTTTTGAAAACAAATTTAAGCGAACAATAATGTTACATAAAAACGTTTAAAATTTACATCTTGTAAATGATTGAACAGTTTTTTGTATATACAAATGTTTATATATGAATTTATTTACAAAATACTTACTTTATTCATGCTAAGACAAATTGCAATAGAGATGAAAATTTGTTTTTACTTAGACTGTTTTAAAGTTGAAGGTTCTATTAAAAGATTCAGAACTAAATAAACTATAAAAACACATGTGCACGATAAATTATCTTGAATGACAATATAATATAAATAAAATTGTTCGATATAATGAGGGTTCATGTTGTAATTCTCTAATCTGAGAGAGCTTCTCTAGAATTTATAAGACCGCTGTAAAAAAGAATTATGTCATAAAACGATTGTACACAGAAAGCTACTACGAGACAGCATATCAATCCATTAGTCTGTCATAATAAAAATGGTGTCCAAATGTTGCGGCTAAAAATCCATTTCTTAATTTCCACTTCAATCCTTTCATAATTCAATAAACCTTTCTAGAAATTGCACACAAATATTTACATCGTGAGAATCACGTAGTTGTAAGTCTGCAAAACTGGAGGAAGCCAATGCCGAAAGTAAGAACAAAAAAAAACAAAAACAAAAAAAAGGAACGCAAGAAACATCCCAAAAAGCAAACAGCAAAACTATCCTTGTAATGAATGCCACCTGAAAAATTAAGCTGCAGTAAGAAGAAACGATCGAATCTACTGATATCCAAGTACCGCTTAAATAATCGCCACTTCAGAGCGGTATCAAAATTTGCAAAAATGATCGCTCCGGGATGTCGTAGAATTTGCAAACGAGTTAAATTTGAAATACAGAGTTGTAAATTTAGTTGAGGAGGGGGGATATTGTACGAAAATTATGCTTGAAAATGAAACTGAAAAACAACAACTCAACGTTCAAATTTAAATCAAGCGAACAAAAAAGAATTTAATCAATAACAATCAAGACGTAGTGGAATTTTGTACATTAAATTGGGATAAGCGTACTTAAAAAACAAGTAGGTAGAATTAACTAAAATCAAGTTGAATTTACTCGGTTGGGGATTACATTCAATTAATTATGCTTGATTGAATTCAATTTTAGATGATTAAACGTAAAATATTGTATAATCCACTGATTAAAATGTTTTGACTGTGCCCTACACTTATTGCTAACTAGAATAAATCCACTGCACATTTATTGTAAACATTGTTTGATTACACTGATCTTATCAAAATTTGTTCTTATTATAAGTTGTTACTTTCAATTTATCATTGTACACTTTCAGTGTACATACTCCATAAACACATTTAACTCAATTTTTATCGTCGATGTATTTTTAATTTAAACTGAAATATAAATTTCACTGCATGTTAGTATTCCCTTTGAAGTTTTAATTTGCCTTAAATAACGCCTTAAATAAGTTTCATATGAGCGAGACATTGTATACCATTGAATGAACATCCTAAATAATTCGAATTCAAATGCGGCAATTAATTAATACATTGATTACTTTTTGGTTGTAAAATGGGACAATGAAGATCGAAGGAACTCAAAATGGTCCAAATTGTGGGACTAAAAGGACGCAAAAGTGTTAATTTACAGTTATAAAATGTTGAACTAATTGCAAAAACACGTGGGTCAAAGTAACATTTGCGCGGGCTTTTGAAATAGACCGCGTTGAGGGACACGCCGGACCGAAGTGCGACGTCAAATAATGTAGGATGTATATTGGACGCGGGGTCGTGCGATGGCAGTGCGCGCGGTGCCTTAAAGGTTAATTGGAGCGGGCTAATCTTTTGAGGAGCTAATTTATATTTCGTGGCGTTGCGCGTTCATTCGCCAGTGGGCCGAGTAGAGGAGCGCAAGTACACGAACAAGTACACGATCAAGAAGAAGATGAAGAAGTAGAAGAAGCGGCAACACCGCGCAGCCCACCGTGCGCGCATACCTGTGCAGACTAGTATTCCGTCGCGCCACCGGACCGGGCACCCATCCGCTCCAACTCTTTCACTTTGTCTGTCTTTTCGGGATATAAGAAGACGAGGAAAGAAATAGAAGACGAAGGAGAGAAAGAATCGCAGCGGAGAAGGGCATGAAAAAGACTCAGCCTGAGCGCTATGTCGATGGGATGCGCTGCGTGCGCGCGTGTACCAGACTCCCGACTATCAGACTGGTAGTCTGAATTGGTTTTAGTTACGGCTGGGATGAGGCGCGGAGGGCAAAAGTGGCGGGATTCCGCAGATCGAGGGGATCGCGGGAATCGCTTCGGCCGATCGGGGGGATCTCGCCAAGATTGATGGCTACGGATTTTGGGGAATTTCGTGCAAATATGGGGAATTGAGCTTATTTAAGGGGGCTTATGTGGTTTATTGTCCGGGATTGAGTTTAGCTACAAATATGCGGTTGCCATATTTCCTCCATTCGACATCATTTTGTACTCTCACGAGTTACTCAATGCAACATAATACGAATCCAAATAGCCCGCTTTTCTGTGAAACTAATTTCAATTTTGCACAGTTTTTTTTTATTCATATCGTTAATATTGGAATACATTTTTTCTGTATTTTTTAAAATGTATTTTTACTTTTGTACAGTACTTAGTAATTTATGTTGAATGATACTATGAAATTTGATGCTTTTTTTATTAATGAAATGTGTTGGAATTAATAAAGCAAACAGTAAGAAAGCTGAATACCTGAAAAGTGTTTTTGATTTTGCACGATAAAATTCCGAAATAAAAAAATAGTATTTGCAGCATTTTTCTGAAAATTAATTTGGTACTCGTTTTCATCTGACAATTAATATTAATTTGCTGTTGACTTGAACGATACTCAGCCTATTAATTCAAGATTGGTTCATTGAATCTTCAATGCTGAATAAGCATTAATTAAACAAATTGCTGTTAATTCAATATTTGATCAACCAGTACATTTCCTAATTATTAATTGATGTGCCGGGAATCAGATCTAAAGATTTGGCGAAATAAAATTCTTTATTTCGTTTCGCTTATACAATTCATCGTTATATACAGTATTTACAAATCAATTCAACAAATATGCTCATTAATTTCTTTTCGTAATTCAGTTCAAACATCAATAATCCTTTAAAGCGGACGCACACGTTGCGTAATCGAAATATTTGTACAAAATCACACTCCCGAATTCATTTCTGAATTAAACAACCATGTATTATTTTATATGAACATAACTTTATTAACATTCCGATAAGTTAAAGCGTTGAAATATTGAAATGAACTCAAATACATGGTTTTTATTAAATATCTTGATCAAACTTATAAAACTGTCCATTTTTCATTCAAAATCCGGTTTATAAAATTATCAACCAATATCACAACATTGAAACAACGGGCTCGCGTTCCCGGAACTTCATTTGGATTTTTGCTTATTATCCAATCAAAACAAAAGTTTAAGTCGCGTTTATAAATTATTCATATATAAATGTTAAAGTAATAAAAAAATTCAACACAAATATCCAAAACAATCTAGTTTACAATATCGTCATTTATACCTTATAATCACAAAACAAGTTCAGCATGATCATTAAATATATTTTGTTTCAATGATGTTCAAATATAAAAATTTTCCCATTGCTAATATTATAAATTGACATTCTGCAACATAAATTTAAGAATTATTTGATTTTTCAACTTATTAAGTTCTAGACTTTTTTCCCATTTTATTTTCAAGACTAAAGTCAGAAAATATCTCATAAATATCAAATCAAAGTACAAAAAAGAATGATACCTACGCGTCATGAATAAAAAATGTGGATTCGAAAAATATGCTAAGTAACATTTGACTCATTGTCGAGAGATTTTCGTCAATCTGGAGGAAATATACATAAATGTGTAAAAGTATCTAGATCTTATTACGTTGTAAAAATTAATTGACGTAATATTTCTCATGGTTTTATCTGTCGCTTACACAGACAAAATACACTTACACAGACATAGACGTTAATAAAGAAAAGCGTGTTACATGCAAATGACTATACGCGACGAGATTATTGTGTGCGTCGATATAACGATTCATTCGGCTGGGTTCAAATTTAGGAATTCATCTCCATAATGCCTCCGAGCTAATCACCATTAATGCTTTTACGGATGTATATTGAAATGCCTCGTATGTCACCTGATAAAAGATCTTCCTTAAAAACCAATCGACATTGTTTCAATCTGCCATTTATTTGACAGATATTTTGTGCGCATTATTGACCATAAAAGTAATTAACAAACTTATAATAATCGTTAAATTTGAATGGATTATTTTTATTGTTCCGCTTGATGAGTACTTTATGATTATTCGAATGTAATAGAACATTAGATAACGCTATGGAATAACGTGCTAAAAGACAATAAAATTGATTGCCTAATTTTATAACTGACAAAAAGGGTTTTATCTTGATAGAATATCGAGACGCAAACGAACACGGAAATGTGAGAAAATATTTTACATTCCATCAAACATTATACCTTCAAATTATACTACATTCATGCAAATAGAAAGGATATTGAACAATTTAAAAAATACATTTCAAAAAATGTACTTTGACGTAGTGTGTGACATTAACGCTGATGAGTTTCCATCAAATTAACTTCAAATGAACGAAAAAAGAGAATTTGTTAAAATGATTTTTATTTGAACAAATTGTACACTATCGTGTAAAAATTGTACAACAATAAGATGGAATGAATGAGGATGAAAATTATATGAAAAAGAAGTAGTGCAGCGAAATTGTATTACAAAAAAAAAAGAGTGTAACAAAAGACGACGGATTTATGAAAGCAACGATTACTGAAAAAGCATATTTAGTTGTTGCATTTGTTGTAGCATAAGTGCATCGTGTTTTTTAATCTCGCCCGTCGCGACAAAAGATGCCATAAAAGAGAAAATCGACATTTTCATTGAGGAGCATAATTTTCGTTGTTTTAATGGCGCCATTATTGCCAAAGCAATGACTCGAAATGAGCCATTAGAAGTTGCCTGCTACCGTTACCTATATCTAAATGTTTCTTGCCATAAATCGCTCGTCATTTTCGAGTGCCGAAAGTCCGGCACGAATGGCGACGACGGGGAGAGGCAACAGACAACGCTTTTCGAGCACGACGGGCCGCAGTTATCGTGGCTTCATCCGCGTTATCGACCGTTTGGACGTCGTTTCGATTGGCAAATGACACTCAGCCTTTTAGGTTTCGAAGGACCACCACTGATAACGCGTTATAAATTCTCTGCTACGACTAATTTACCGCGACTACATTGTCTTCACACTCACCCTTGGACCATTCATTCTTCCGGAATTACGATATCTATATCTAATGAAGATGTTATTTCTTGTTTAAAAATTTATTTTTGTTTCTTTTTTTTTAACTTTTACAAGCCCACGCAAGACATTTTTTCACAGTGCAGTCACAATTCACATTAATGTGCTGAATTTTTTTTATATCTATTTTTTTAATTAAGATATTTTGAAAGAAGCAGTAAAATCATCTTGATCTAATGAATAAATTTGAATATATTTTTTCGTTGGAAAGTGAAACTGTAAGTCACGGGATGGACTTGTCGAAGGCTTTCTTTTTTTATGAATACAAAGTGCTCTTTGTGGGCGATATATAAAGTTTGAGCATTAGATTTGGAAATGAAACAGGGAAACATATATTGAAAGCTTGTGAATGAATGTTACGAAGTTGAGAAAAAGTATAAATGTTGTAAGTTTGAGTTTAATTTTAAATTGACAAAGAAAGTTGTTGAAGTCAATATTTCGTATTTACTTCACTAAAGCAAAGTAACTCTGTTGAGAGTTGTTGAACTTTCAGGCGAAGTTGAAAAATTTAGAAGTTAAATCTTTGTCGAGTTGTGATTTTCTAAACTACGAATGTCAGTCGATTACCAGTGGTGAGATTCTGCAATGATTTTGCAAATGAAATTTGAACAATTCATTCGAGAAACAAAAAGTGAATCATTATAATCTTTAATTGTACATTTTAATCGAATACGTTTTGTGATAATAAAACTTGTTATCACAATGAATACAGTTTTGTTAAGCTCGTGTAATAGCTTATTTCAGAATATATTTATGAAACAAAAGGAAACTCAATTGACTAAAGTATTAAGTCGTATCTTTGTTCATTTAATGTAATTTCTCGAAAATACTTCAGATGTAAAACAATTAATGTAACAAGTATTTTTATTCCATTACTTTTTCTCTTTTTATACAATTAGAATAATACCTTAGTGCAAAGTGAGTATATTCTATTTCAATTTATACTTATTTCATCACTCCGTATCTTCATTCTCATAAAAAATTGAAAACAAAGTAAGCTTCAAATCACAAAATACATTTATTTCAAACAAAAAGAACAAAGCTGAAAGAAAAAACAAACTACTTAATTCATCTTTGTGGTAGCGAAAGTATTTTATATTGGTGGAAAGAAAATTTCTATCGATAATAGGGAGATCGAAATGCACAGTACAGGGTCGACTGAAATTCTTTAATTGAAACGAATGAAAGGGCCTGAGTGGCTGGCGGTTGAATTAATTCAATGGAATTTTTGAAGCGACGTAACACAGTTTTCCTTTCCGCGGCACCTGATCCCATCGTGTTTATTTCGGTTACGGAATGTGGTAGGTGCGATAATCGTGAATTAAATTCAATGTCGGCCGACGTAATACGCCGCGTCTATATAGCGAAGAGGGGAATCGGATGGAAAAATAACGCGCGCGCGTCACGGTCAACTACGGGAGGATGCGAAGAGAAGCTAAACACGAGCGACGGTTTACTTTGCAAACGGGAAAAGTAAAAGTCAGCACGGCATTCCTCTTGGCCGTTCGGTTACGTTCGGGTTATATAGTGTGTGCATATGCGCGCTTATTTAGAGCCGAAGAGGCACCACTAAATGCAATACTTTACGCGCGTGGAGATGCGCACGGATATACCGAACGAAAGCCGCGTGCAACTAGCCAAGAAGCAAAAAGTGCTTTCCTTACCTTTCCGCTTCTTCTTTGCCCGTACTTAGCGACTCCTCTTTGTCCTGTCGATTAAACCGAACGGAAACAAAGACCCGCGGCAAGCCGCGCACAAAAAATCAACGAGAAAAAGATCCAATCGGGATGAATGGGGATTGTGTGCTCTGAATCGGCTTTAATTGGATTTTATCGTGATTAAAAGGCCCACTCTAAAACGGAAATTGTTTAAATTTAAATCAAGACGTATTTTCATATATATTACGTTTTCATATGTATCAACGAAACATTAGTAAAAGGCTTTTTTCAACAGAATTGACGATCTTTTATAGAAATTTTGGAATTTCATAGAATGATGATGCTAGTACATTTTATGGGTGCGAAATGAAAAAATAATGAGAAAGAAGAAATTAATTTGCAATGTAATAAAATCACATTTGAGCACTAAAAAATCGATTAAAAGGCGAATACATTTTGCGATTTTCTTTTTGAAAAGTCATCTGGTAAGGTCAAACAAAAAGTAATACAGAATTGAAATAAATGTGTTCGTATTAACGAAAGATGGATTTTTTTTTTATTTTGTATTGAATATTGCAGTATAATTTAATTAAAGAACGTGGAGATAAATCTTTTAATACTTATAGAAATACAGATAAAAGTCTTACTCTTAGAATATTAACTTGTAAATTTTGTTTGCAATTCATGAAAAACGCATTCAAAAACATTGTGACAAAAGTATGTCTCATAAAATGTGTGAATAATTTTATCCTCGAAAATTTAGTTATTATTTTATACTGCGAATGTAGTTCAGTGGAATATCAAATTAAATACAAAATTAAATTATCTTCTTTGAAGATCGTTTGAGTTTAAAAGAAAAAATATTTGAAAAGTGGAAAAATAATGGGTTTCAATGATTCTTTAAATAGATTTAATTCGTCAACATAATTGTATATCACTTTATTGAAAACCCACGCACACTTTGCAACATTTTTTGAAGACATTCTTGAAGAAATGACATTTAATTTAAATTGCAAAAAGTAGTTAAATTAATCAGTTCACTTACAACTCAATCAGTTAAATTGTTTAACTGTATCAGTAACTTTTTCCAATTAATAAATAAAAAAATCAGTACAACTGTAATCAAGTAAATCAGTAACAACCTGTATCGAAGCAACCAAGTCTTCTTTACCCAATTAATAGCATTTAAAGCGGATTAAATGATGTACAAACTAGATGAATTACTAGTTTTCTGCTCGTGTTATCGACGCTCGTTCTTCACTGTCTCTTTTCGTATAATTTATTAATGGAATATATATCTATCCAATGTTCATTCGAATCCAGATTTGGCGATTGATTTTTCTTTTTCTCTTTTTTTTTTGCTTTAGTATGAATTCTTGGCCGAAGAATGACTTTGGTCGTCGTATGGTGCACGACTTTCGTCACTCGGCGTGCTTTTTTATTCGACCCCGCTTCCATTTCACGCTCAACCGAGTATTGCGTCAGTATTTACTTGCTTCCGAAGCGAAAGATGCGGGCTTCTCGTTACACGCGGATGCTTCAGATTCGGATCACTACACTTATTCTTCGTTTTCGTCGTCTCCCCACCTCGCAGCCTCTTATTTTATAATTTTAATTGCCGAATTGCAGCTTGATTTATTGTCGGCCGCGCGAAACGTTGCGAAGTACTTTTGCGCAATCTGCGTTTATCGTTAACGTATGATTTATAGCTTTTTTCTTCATACGAGCCGAGTGATTGGCGTTATCCCATTTCGAAAATGAAAAATGTTATATTTATTTGCGCGTTCAAAAATTTTTCGAGATCGATAACAAAGATGATCTGATTTCGACGTAATACTTTCTTCAATCGTAAATCTTTCGGCGCACGTCAAAATGTTTACGACACAGCAGCTTTTGTTAATTAATTTCATTAATTATAACGCGCAAATGAAATGAAATTGTATTTTATAATATATTATTCACTCGTCTAAGTACAACAGTAGAAAATGTGCTAAATTTATTTTCTGCTGATTTTCTTAAGTAAATTATAAAGTTTATCAACATCAACATTTTCTTAAGTAAATTATCAAGTTTATCAACATCATACATTTTTCTGAAATCATTTTGAAACATTATTATAGTAAAAAAACCCCATTTGTGTCTATTTTTAGACGATAAAAATTAACGGACAAAAATAATACAAGAGAATTGATGTGAATTGTCTGAAATCATGCAAAGTAATCAATCATTCATACGAATAACCACATACTTGCCTCGTGCACATTCCTTCGTGATTCACACGAATTTTCAAAAAACAAACTTAACGTGAAGACGTGAAAAAAATACCGACAAGGCTTACGAATTAAAAAAGTAAAAAAGATGGCATCGCATTAACGGCAACGCACTAAAAATCCCAATTTTGTTGTTGGGCCAATTCGTTTCGCATGGATTTGATTCGATTGATCGCTGAGTCCCGAAACGCGTGCGTTTTTGGTTCGACGTTGCTCAAGCGTGTCTGTAATTTTGGGGTCCCAATTGATCTGCGGTCGATCACCCGCTGAGAACGTCCTTTTTCTGTATTGCAATAGCAAGGAAATGCTGCTCGACTTCTGACCCGCAGTTGAGACACTGGCTCGTTTTATGATTCATATCGATTCGCCGGACTTCATTGAATATTGGACACAGATAGTACCCGATAACAAACGTTTTCCTGTTACTTTTCATTTATGGCACTCCACATTGTCAAACGTAATTTGATAAATAATTCATGACACGAGTTGAGCTTTTATTTCAATAACGCAACATGCGTGAACAATATATTTCTTCCGTATTATTCCGAAAAAAAGTATAAGAACCGAAAATGTGTATTTTTAATAGAATTTTATTTTCATTTTGTTCTTTAATTTACTTGAACAACAAAAAATCGATAGTCGATCGGAATTACGGTTACATGAAGATCATTATGCGGTATAAATTGCGTTTGAAATATTTAATCATTAATATCTTGATGTAGTTTGAATTAATTTTTAAAATTAACAAGACTAATAAAATTAACAAAACTATATGTATTTTTGTTATAATTTTTTATTAAGCACAAATTCTGTCAAATTTTAACTAAGTGAAACAATTGCAAATTATGCTGAAATATAAAACGACTAAATTGAACAAACTTGTGATAATAAATCAACTGAATCTTTCAGCACTTAATCAAACGACCTCACGGCAATTTTACAGTCGTATAAGTGAATTCAGTAGAATGTTGAAAAAATGTGTAACCAAAAAATAAATGCACGAACTTTCTATATAAAATAAATGTTATAAAAATGAAAAGGCAAGCGAGACACGATGCCTGTGTAATTCATCGTGCTTGTAAGTAACGCAATATTAATAAAATTGAAATTCACTTTCTCCATTAAATCAAACGTGTAATTAAATTGTATAAATTGCTTAATTACTCAATCAATTTTAATCAACCAATCGTACATGCACCTTCTTGCATAAGCGCTTTCTTCTAATTCCCTTGATTGCAGTAAAATAATCAAATTTAATTATATCTATCGAGCATATGTTACAGACAAAAAAGGTCTACACACATCCGCCTATGTTTATTCTAACAACATAAACAAACTATTAATTAACTTTTCAGTTTAACTCTCACAGCCGAACATTGCGCGCTGACAAAGTCGCCGCTCAATTCTCCCGGCCGTTTAGAACATTTTTTTGCCCCCAACGTGAAATTAAATATCATCTAATTATCCACTCGAACTGAACGCTCGAATTTGCGTCTGCCATTTAATTGTAATTCGTACGATGCAAATAATTCAACGCGATGATTAAAAATAGGTCCATTCATTGACAAAAATGCATGAATGAATGAAATGTTGGTCGGGCGGAGCGAACCTGTCGTCATCTGCAATCGTTCCGCAATGCAATTGGTGAATGTATTTTTAAGAGTCTCGGCGCGAAAATTTGAAGTGTAAAAATAGCTAAGTACATCTGTCAGGGCGAGAATAGTTCGATTGATAAAATAGACGCGAATGAATGAACGACTAAATTTATCTCGGCACGCTTGACGTAGTTTAATTATAGTAAGCAACCAGCCGGTAGAGCAGCAACAAAAGCCCGTAAGCCCAACGCCTGCTCGATGATTAGTCTCTTGTTTTACCTTTAATTTTTCACGCGCGTTATCTCTCAGTCTCGACTTTTGCCATCGTCTTGTTTTAGAGGCGTCGCGTGCGTGTCTCGCCAAGTCAACTGGTAACATTTTTCGAGCGTCGCGACGCATCTCGTTCACCGTGTTTCTCCCCTTTTTTTTCCTTCGGAACGTCCTTTGCCGCGTATACTCAACGCGATCCCCCGACTTTCTTGCCCCTCGTGCTCAACTTGCGACTCTTTCTTTCTTGTTCTCTATCCTTCTGTCGTTCTCTCTCGCTTCTTCTTTCGGTCCTCTTTTTTGTTCTGTCCTGCTTGTTTTTCCCCTCATTTGTTCTCCAAACGTAGCGCTATCTCTCACCAGTCGCCGGAAATTGCATCCTTAGGGTGCGCTTTAAATGCTTGGACAAATATTTTTTTTACCTACGCGTTTTATTTCACTCGATTCCGATTTTACGTTATTTCACACTTTTGCGCAAAATATCTCATCACGACGCAGTATTTAGCCTGCGACACCTCCACATTCAATAAGACATTTCTCTCATATTTATATGTCTCTTCTATCTTTATATATATTTTTTAGCCATAATGCCACAATCGGACGAATCGCAGTGAAAGTCACACCGCTATCATTGTTCAGAGCGGCTGCTAAGAGCAGCTTTCACGGTTTTAGTTTTGTCTGTAAACTTGTGGGAGATTTTTTTAAATCGTAATGCGTTCTTACCCGACGGAATTCACAGTTTGATAATCTTTTGTAAGAGGAAAGTGGAAGGAACAATCTGTTCGGATATTTACAAAAGATGTGCAAATATTTTTTCTATTTTCCACGTTTTCCTTTTTAGTATGATTTATTTTTAACAAATGCCTTTTATCTGGTTATAATGTTTTTGTATACCTTCCTATCTTTATATTAATTATTATTCTTCCATATTTTATTATTTCACGTTGTTCTGATACGAATAAACGTATAATCTAACTTGAAATGAATATTTAAGTAATTACGTCGTCACATGCTTTAATGGAATCATTATATATTAAAAACTTAATGCACTTCTAGTAATGTCTATTATTTCAGCTAAATAGAAGCATTTAATAAAATACTTTCAATCAAAGCAATAAATATTTTGCAACTTCACAGAAAATATTTGAATTAACTTATTGTTCACAAAATTATGGAAACTGCTTATAACTGCACTATTCACGAATTAGAAATCAATTAGTTCCAGTTCTGATTATTATTTAAATTTTGCTCATGAAATTTTAATGCTGTTTACATGAACAAATACTTTACGATGAAAATATAACATTATAAAGTATAGAAGTAATTTTTCATCGAATTGAAACGGAAAAACAAATAAATGATTAATCACGAAGAATTCATTTAAAATAAAGTCTTTAAAAATATCAAGATTGCTGTCTTTAATCATATTATAAATATGACTGCAAATATTGATTTGAAAATACAACAGGTGTATTCCTTATATATTTTAACAGAAGCTTTCAAAATTTAAATATTTAATGCTTATTATATCAAAGATTTAAATGCAATTATTGAATGTTATAAAAGTATGATTTCATTGAAAAGCTTGACATTAAATTCAATGTAAGACAATATAAGTTCCTTTAATGAATGTAAAGTTTAAATTTCATAATGATGTTGGAATAATTATATTACACTTGATAAAATATTGCAATTCCATTAGCAATTATAACATATTTAATTGAGATCCCCACAATAAAATATTAAAAGTGTTTATAATAGGTTGTAAATATTTAAATGTTACACATTCTTATACATCGCGATTATGCTTCACTGATTCGCTTAATTACTTTATTATTTTATATCATCAGATTTTATAAGCATGACATCAAACATTTATAACTTTTTTACGATCGAGCAAAGATATTTCCACACAAAGGAGTTCGTAAAAGTCGTGAGAAAAAGAAAAAGAAAGAAGAGATGAAAAAAAGGAGAGCTCTTCGTCGATCAAAAATCACAAACTATATTATTTTAACCGAATAAAAGCACCGAGAAAACGAGTCAAAAAACAATAAAAGGCAAAACAAATATCCTTGGTCAGAAAGACAAGACGCAGTAGACGCGAAATCAACACGATCCATCATCGGAATCGAACGCAGCAACATTTTTTACGCTCATTCCGCTGTCTAATCGCAGCGCCCATTTAGACGCTCGTCAATCTAACGGTAACATCAGACAACTTTGAAACGCACGCTTGGCTAATAAATTGAACTGCGCCGATGGCAAAATGAATATTTATTTCATCAAAATAAATATTCGTGGCGCAGCATTTTTATACGAACGAAATAGAAATGATTTTTGGTGTAAAAATGCGCTCGTTTGATGCAAATGAATATTTATTTTGCCGGTGGGATATAAATGTTTATGCGATCGCGCAGACGATACTTTCTCTTGGCGTAGGATGCGCTTAATTGCACGCATTTCAATAAATACGGTTAAAATGACGAATCAAAAGTCGACGCGATATAATTATTAATAAGCCGTGTCTCACGTAATGCCGCTCATTTGTTGTCGTATTATGTTAATTTGATCAAACAACTATGAAACTGATCCTTTTCTCTTCTCTTTCTCCTCGTTTCCTCACGTTTTTTTTTTGTTTATTTATTTTTCCTATTTTTTTTATTTAAAAAATTTGTTATACGACTCGACGCGTAACATTTAATGCCCGCGCATAAGTCACACCGGATTTATGCGCAAACGTAAACGTAACGAGTTATAAATATCGTCGGGGGTTTTAAAACTAATTCATTATATCGTAAATGTCGCGATCTGAAATGTGGAAGATAATTATACACATGTGCACTTTTGTTCGTGCATTTCAGCGCATTACAATTACGCGGCATTCGTATGAACGATGCAATTACATTGACGCGATATGTGCCGTTACAATCTAGATTTAAAAAAAAAAGAGAAACCAAAGGGGTAGGGAAACGCGCAAAAATAGAAGGGAAATGAAAAATAAAAGGCGACGTGAAAAGATGAGGCTCGCGTTCATGAAATCAATAATTTCGTACGGTACATTCGCGCGCGCGAAAATAATGTTACACGTTGTAACAACATTTACACAAATATAAAAAACGTGATTTGCAGCATAATGAAATACGCAATAAAAAAGATTTTACTCGACGTTTTATGGGATATTATTTTTGTAATGTTTCCAGTTGCGTGCCTTTATCATTTTGTATTTATTTTCGTTTTCACGTCAAACTTTTGTTTAACAATATGTAAATTCGTCCATTTTGCGGCTCCACGCTTCTTATAAACGGTGACAAGTGGGACGCTGTAACATTTTTGTTTGATATATGAATGCAATTAATTTATTGTAAAAGATGAAATGAAAAATAACAAAATGGTTTTTTTTTTTTCAAACAATTGCTCCGACTTTTCACTTCTTTTTGATTTTATTACTTCAACAAAGACACTTGCATATCTTCGGGATAATCTTTGTTTTACGCTGTTAGTTGTTTTCAAAGAGAATGAGTTGTTAAAAGTTATGATAAATGGTACACCATGTCTCTTTGATCATCATTCGTGAATGCCGTCCAAATAAAGAAAAAAAGTTCGCCTTTATTTTCGTTTTACAAAACTATTGTATAACTTTTTTTATTGGATTATTTTGTTTTTGAATTTCATAAGAGATAGCGGGACAACTTTTACTGCACTCGATCTTGATATCACTTTTAATGTTTTTTAATTACGTAAAAGTTCGGGGTTTTAAACGTCATAATAATTGTCAATAATAATTGTCATCGAAATCTTAAAATACTCATTAAAGCTTCATAAACAGAGTATTAAGCGTGAGAAATGTATCAAAATATTCAGATCTCAAGTTTAAATGATATAATTTTGAATGTATAAAATGGAGATAAATTTTTAAAAGCAATACACTAAATAAAATTGTTCATAGTGCAACGCATCATAAACAAAAAATTATTTAACATAAAGTAGAACAAAGTTATTTTGTAATCTATAATATATACTGTATATCGTAAATTTGCTTAATGTATATGTTGTAATATGTGTTAATGCTACGAAATGCCTCTGCGGTGTGTCATTTGACAGATAAAATAAGAAGAAACTAAATGAGAAATTATGATAACATTTAAAATTATGTCTGCATGTGATTTATGCAATAGGAAAAATATCGAATTAATACTTATTTATCGAGGAAGTAATTTTGTCATATTTTTTCACTGATAATTATTTTCCGATTATATTAATAAAAACCTGATTTATGAATTTTGACAGAATAATTAAAAAAAATACTTGTCTAATTTACTAAAAGTCGAAATAATATTAAGAAGAATTAAAAGAAATGAAAGTACGTCTGAAATAATTCATTTAAACTTGTATTTTCATGAAGATAGGAAAAGTTTGAACCCCGCTCTAAAAACGTCTTTGCTAAAAGTATCGGCAAATCAGCGAGAAAATTACACAAGTTCTGTCTCGAGTCCATTAAACTGAACAACATTCATCCGCGTAATCTTCCCTCGAAAGATTACCATCACACAAGATTAAGAGGATCAGGAAGTTACACAAGTTGCGGCGGTTTTTTTTATTTATTTATTTCACGTCGAACATCCCTGTTACGTAAGGATTAAAATGTTTTTGAACTTGTACAGGGAGCGTGCGGACGTTGAAAAAGTTGACCGGGTGCGATAAAAAAAATCCAATATTCGGTCCGTCGGTGAATGAGGTTTCAGGTTCGCGAGATAAAACCGTCGTCGACAGCCATTAATAATACAGGTAGCCGGTGTCGGCGATAATGCGCGCGGGGTCCGTACGTCGCGCGGCGCAGCTCCTTCGCAAAAGGCAAAGGCTGCCCGTCAGATAGAAAAAGATCCTCGTTCAAGAACTCGCACCCCATTCGCCTTAGGCCGGCTATCCAGCCGTCTCTCTTTTTTTTCCTCGCTCCCCTTCTTCTACTTCTACCGCCACCTTCGGTGGCTTGTATCTGGATTTTATTATTTTTTCATTTTTTCGCGTCGGTTTTCCCTTGACGCGTCGTCATTGCGTATCAAGCAAACTCGATTTTGTAGCGCGCCGCATTACGACAAACATACGAGCTGCCACGAATTTCCATACATCGCTCGAGAGAAGAGGGTTGATTTTTCGTGGAAAAAAAGAGAAAGAAAAAGAGCGAAAAAAAAGAGAGCAAAAAAATTGACGTCGAACTTTTGAAGCGTCCCGATGAAGTATTGTATGAATGCATAAGCATTTCGACTTGTGTAACTCCTTCGTGTCTTCTACTTCCTCGGGAGTGTTGAATTCAGCGGGGAAAATGACAAGAGACGTCGACGATATCGAGCGCGGGATTGTCATTAAATTATGCGGGTTTTGTTCTGCTCTGACGAATTTGCATGCCGACGTAACTTGCGTAATTTCCCTTTTGTAGTATTTTTTTTCGGGCGTTGCTGAGATGAAATATTCGTATGGAACTTTCCGGATATTGATATATTTTGCTATGCTAATTTTCATTCAACTTTTTTTTTTATTTCAACTTTCAATATATATTTTAAGGAATATTTCAAATGTTATATTATAGAAATGAATGCATACGCAACTTTATTTTACTTTTTATGGATTATAATTATTAATCAAGTTATATTGAACATTATTTCGTGGAATAATAATTCGAATATGAGTGCAATTTTTATTTAAAAAAAAATGACAAAAATTATACTATCATCTCGATATATGAAATTGAAACATGAACAAATTACGAAAAACTTTTTAATTTCTAACAACGTTTTTTCATTCAAGATTTGTCATTATTTTATGATAATATTTTATTTCAAAACACTGGAATATATCGCAGTATCATCCATTACTTTAATCAATAATCCATAATTTTAACAAAGCAAATACTTTGCTCTGTTGACCCCTTTTAATGCAATAACAAACAAAAGTAAAGTGAAAAAAAAGACAATCACGTAGATGAATTCAATAAACTAATGTACACGTTTCTTTGTTTCAGGTATGTGAATCAAAACAGTAAACTTTTTGCATGGGTAATTGGCATCTGAGCGGTAAGCGAATAAGAGCAGTAATTGTATTGTATTTGAAATGCTTCCTTTATATGTTCACGCTGTCACGATAATTAAATGCCGTTAATAAATATAAAATAATACGTATTAATTTAGTTCGGACAATATTACTTGTAATCCAAAACAGTTAATCGAATTATATTTATGCATTTTGTGCAATCCTTTAATTTCTCTTATGTCAAGCATTTATAACTGTAAAATTAATTCAAATAATTATTTTCTCTCCACTTTTAACTAATCATTTGTCAATTTCATTCATCATAATTAAACAAAACGATAAATAATAACTATAAAATATCAAAATAAAATCAACAAAAATGTTTCGTTCCAAAAAATCTGCGCTATTTATATAATCAAAGAAAGTGAATTGAATAATGTATTTTCTTTATTGATTCAGCTCGTTAAACTTAAACTAGATCATTAATAGTAAGATATCAATTCGATCTTTTCCCTGACTAATTGAGAATAATGTCGCAAAAAAGTATTAAATTAAATAATGGAACTTGCAAGATGACTTGGCAGTTTCAAATGAACTGCTGAAATTGGTTACGAAAAACATCATTTAATAAGAACGACGTCTTATAGTAAGACACCTGTTAAGAAAACGTCATCGTTCAGTGTCTCGAACAATTGGAAATAATTTATCTTGTTACGAGAAGCATCTTCTTCTTTCTTTTCTCCTTTTTTCTTCTTCTCTTATCTTTCTTTCTTTAACTTGTGCGCTTCTTGCCGAACTGAGATCCTTTAATTTCGACAACTTTTTACTCAGATCAAAATGTCAAAAGTTCAACAACCATTTCCTTCCGACTCAGCTATCCATAACTTACGACTTCGATAATCAAATATCGGCTTTTTCTTATAAACCACTCTTATTACCATCGTCATTGTTTTGCTTTCTGAGATGATGATTTTTTTCTTTTATTCAAACTTTTTTTTCGTCTGTCTTTTCTCTCCTTTATCCCGCGTGTAATTACATTAATCTTAAATGTCATAATAAAACAAGCCTCGCGATTGCTATGTTTTGTAATGGAAAGTCTATTAACTTTTTTGGATTCTCTCTAAGCATTAAAGTGAAAGCGATTCCGCTAACGTTCTCCGCCCAAATTTGTTTGTATTGCATTCGAATCGAAGACGTTACAAAACATACACACATACACATGCGTTTTTACACACACGTTTCTTCAGATGCAACCCAATACATTGCATACTTTTTGCCAACCTTTCTACAGTTTTGTTTTGCAATTTATCATTTTTTGCTTTATTTTCGTTACCGTACAATTAGCGAAATTGGGGTATTAAGATGTAGTTTGATACTCAGTACTGATATAAGATAAAACGATAATTTTTCATGTTTTACGTAATAACGAAAGGAGGTTGTACGATTGTGATGTAAAAGACCTTGGAAATTGTGCTTTTTTTTTTCTTTTGATAATTATCTTCTCGTACTTTGAAAAATAGCATTTCATCAACATTTCTGCAAATAAATCATTTATGATTTTTAATCTTTTTTTGTCCTATTTGACATACGATCATCTCAGTTGAAAGTAAATCTCAAAAATTGTAAAAACTTAAAATTTTTGTTAAAGTATATACTTTTAAATGAACGATAATTAACTACGAGAATTTCAATTCATTACTGATATAAACTTTCAAGAAATATGTTCAAATTAAATGAATTAATTTTGTTCACGTCAAACTTTTGAAATTGAATATAAAACTTTACAAACAAAAAATGAATCTTCATCATTTATATGAATAAATGTTTTATATTCTAAAAAATAAAATATACAAATATAAAATGTTACAACTAAATAAAGACTAACATTATATTTTGTTTCTCTTTTTCACTTTAATTTGTTACAAAAATATTTTGTAATAATATCAATAAGACAAAAAAGAACTGCATTTGAATTGGGAGAATTTTACAGATAAATAATGTTAAACCAATAAAACACTCGTAATCGGACAGAAGTGAAATTTAGTACACCGATTTGGCGCGAGCACTTAAAAAATTAATTAAATTTAGAGTCATAACTCGAGTTTGATGCACTTTTATAAATTTCAATGTAAACATGACCATGTTATATGGACAGAGCAAAAATTGAGCAGGGCCACCGGCGCTCATGCACGGCTGAATGAATCAGCATAAAATAACGAGGGGCCTGCTAATAAAATAATTATAATATTGGAAGTCCGTAATAGATTCTCGGAACGCATTAACCGGTCGAGATAAATCGCGCGCGGCGAGAGGCAGCGGGTTCAAGCCAACAGCTAACGGAAGACGAAGGAAAAGGCCCGCCCGGAGACGAGCCGACGAAGACAGTGCGATCGTTTCGCAACAAGGAGACCGCGCAGATTTATATCGCGCGCATATGTGTGCAATGTTGCCCAAATCGAGCCATTTACGACTCACTTTTGATAAGGTGTCTCATTCGGCGAAATGCACGCTCCGGGCAACCGAGTCAGGCGTAAAGTGAATCGATATTCGCCTGCGAGGTGGCGCTAAATGCGACGATCAGCGCGTAGATGCGTTAAAGATTGCCTGATGGAGCAAAATTGTTGCTGATAACAAATCTATCAATTTTGATTTCAATCGCGATAACGTCCAACTCGCCATCTTAATTTAAAAATCTTTTTTGCATTGTAGAACCCTTGTTTCAATAATTTAATTAGATCAAAACAGTCCAAAAAGTGTAATTTTAAGATCGATAATATGATACTTCAAATATATTCAATCGTTTTTATATTAAAAAAAAAAATTAAATATTGTAGTTAAATATAATTTGTTTCAAACAAGTAAAATATCTCTTAGTACTTGTAAAATATGTTGAAGTTTCTTCAGAAGTAACATTTCAAAATTGTTGTAATATTAAATACGATAAAAATATTTTTTTATCGCAAATTTCTTTTTTTAATAAACTTTTTGCTTATAAATTACATTAATTACTCTTTGTTTTATATAAAGTAAATTTAAGTTAATTAACAATTAGATAATATGAATTAGCAAACGTGACATATAAATCATAATTAGCACATTTTTCACAAGATATTTGAATGGAACGAAAAATTATGTCTACCCGAGATAGTATTTTGAACAAACTTTCAAACCTGCTAAAATTAACACTGCATTTAAATAAAACCACTGGTAATTGCATTATGTATTTTATCACGATGTGGCATCATCAGCCGTAATTACGTTTGATCGAAGCAAAAAATGCAAAATTCCACGACAAGACATAATTGCTCGACGCGACTCTTGGAAAACAGTTTCGTTAATTCGACAAATTATTTCATTATATCAATATAAAAGAGCATAAAAAAAGAAAGAAAGAGAAAGAGAATAAAAAAAGGTGAGAAACAACCTGCTGTGGTGAAAAAATTGGAAGATTAGTATATGTATCTTTGTGAAATGAAAAATGATCATTCAATTGTGGAATAAATGTCGACTTGATCAATCGAGATGATTAAATAAATAAATAGAAGACAAATTTACGATTGAATGTATGAATAAATCATAAATTGACCTAAGAAATTATTAATTACGACGTCTGCTTGTTCAGTGATAATATTCGCAACATGAAAAATGATATTGCAAATAGGTAGAATATAAAATTGCAGATATGTAAATGAAATTAACTTGTTCTTTTCCTTTATTCCACCGAAGTTACACATTATATAATTATATATATACCACTTACATTTTTATCTTAAAAATTATTTATCATTATTTTTTTAATCATTAAAATTATTTATATGATAGAAATAATTTATCATTTGTATTTTTATATTCAGTTTTAAAATGTAAAAATTTCTCAGTTCACTGCATTGAAAAAAGTGCAATATTCATAAAAAACAATACAAAAAATTTTTCAAACTATATTTTTCAAAGTTTTAAAAACAAATATCGGAAAATGTTTTGAAAAAAGACTTTCTATGTATAGTTTTTTGTAAAAAAAATAACTACGTTGTTTGTTTTAAAGTTTGCACAAATATATTGAACACATGATTACGTACAAATTGCAAAACTTTGAACATTATTAAGCAAAGTTGGTTTAATTTGTTGTCCAAAAGCTACTCAAAATTTAAGCAACGTACATTTTTACGATGAGCCATTTATTTTTTGCGCTCATACGACAAAGCGATTTTGATGATAAATTCGTCAGAAGAATTTCAGCCCGTAATCTACGAGATTATGAATAATACATTCGAGGAGGTGGCTGTATCGCATCAAAATAATCAGGAAACGAGACGCAGGCAAATAAAAAGAATATGAAAAAAATGATCGCTTGCGCAAAATTAATGGAAATTAAAGTTGAGCGATTGTTTCTGTGAAAACGCTGAAATATTGTTGTGGCTGTTGCGCCCGTGCCGCCCATTATTCTCAGGATTAAAAGAAAGTAAAACCACAAAGGTCCGAGCTTGTAATCCGGATGCATATAAAGTAACAGGATAGACATTCCAAATTACTCATGGAACATCAATTTAAAGGAACGTGCGACCGTTCGATTTGAGAGAGATACGCAGTCATTCTTGGCTTCTCTCTTTACGCTTCGTGAATTTTAAATGCTTACGTTATCCTTTAATCGCACGTTAAGCAAATTTTTTTTCTTCTTCGTCCATTTTTTGTTTTTTCTTACATTTTAGCGTGCACCGGTTTACTGAAGTTAGCGCCTTTAAAGAGAGAAAATGATTTCGATAAGTAGATCGATGTTTTACGTTTTTTACTTTATAATTTTTATTTTTCTTCATTCCTTTTCTGTCGTGTTTTC
This sequence comes from Gryon sp. ZL-2020, assembly GCA_022817425.1. Lineage (NCBI taxonomy): Eukaryota > Metazoa > Arthropoda > Insecta > Hymenoptera > Scelionidae > Gryon > Gryon sp. ZL-2020. Next base: position 32,328 of record JABFPJ010000140.1, on the reverse strand, counting down.
AGTCTGAATACGTCTGTAGTTTATTTTCACGGATGGCAAATCAATAAATTGATCACAGAACAAAAATCTCGTAGTTTTATTACCGAAAAAAATCTGCATTCGAACGGGAACTCTTACGATAAATATCGGTTAAATATTTATTTCAAATAACAAGTTCAAACAAAGAATAATTAATGTTTGTCAATAATTAAAAAGACGAGCTTTATCCCTTGTTTGGCGCATGCATGTGATATAAAGTAATTTGTATATTATTAAATTATGCTAACGTAATTTTATTTAACGATGATAAAAGTAATTCCCATTTTCTCGCAAGATATAAATTTATCATAATTTAAGTACATTAAAGTTTCATACGCTTTTAATTGACTTGTAGCAGTGGTAGATAAAATCATTGACAATGAACAAGTGGCATGCGCAATATTTTCTCTTCATTAGCGGTATTGTCTATCGAAATAAATATCGTGGCCGAAAAAAGTTGTAATGACAATGAAAATTCGAGACGGGAATTCATTAAGGTGACTTTTATGTTTTCAAGAAACTCTTGTCGCGCGCTTTTTTTGTCCTGGAGAAAGTTGCGATTAGTGTCGGTGGTTATGTTAGTGTCATCGTGTTTGCTCGAAGTAGTAATGTGGTAATTAGGCGTTAATACCGTCAGTTATATTAGAGTTAATAATGACAGTTTTAACGCTAATTAGTACCGAGCCGATGTTACTGGACAATGATAAATTGGCAATGCAAATATTTATACTTCGTTTTTCAAACGTTTATATATAGTTAAGATGAAATATTTGCAGCGATGGAAGTTGCTCAACAGGTGCAGTTTTGTCGTAAATTCATCTGGAGCAATGCATAGATGTTTCACATGAAGTATAAGAAGATGGTTTGAAACAGAAAATGTAGACAGAAGACATGATTTAAATAAATATAAGAAATAAATGTTTCAACTTGGAATAATTTATTGCAAAAAAAGTGGAATTTGTTATGGTATTTTTGAAACAAAATTGTATCGCTTTTTTGAAAAAAAAACTGTCCCATTTAAAACGACAAATGTTTTCATTTGAAAATGATTTTAAAATGTTATTTCTGAAGCATTTTAAAAGGGTAAAAAGATGATTCAAATTATCTAAGTTGTCGAATTTAAAGATACGGATATCTCAAATTAAAATGTTGTTAGTGGCAGTCTCTTTGGCGGATAAAGTTATACATTAAGTAGCATTTGAGTTATCAAATTTTCGAGTTGCCTCCATTTGAACACCTAAATGCAAATATTTGGAAGCACATAAGAAAGTCCTAAAACGTGACACCTACAAATTTTAATATTGATATTGACATATTGACATTCGAATTTACATATTCAAGCAATGTTTGAATATTCAGATTCAAATAAACATGCCGAAACATCTGGAATTATATTACTGGAATATGGAATAATATTTACTCGTGGTTTATAAAAACTACAAATGTATAAATACAGCGTGGTTGTCGATGTAACAAATTGATTTACGAATTAACTACTTACAAGTGAATTTACAAATTAATCATCTATACATTGATTAATTTTACACGAAAAAAAACTATGTCGTTTTAACTCTGACTATTGATTATTATTAAATAATATTTGATATTTGATAGTATCGTAATTTATGGACTAATTGATCATTAAAACTTAATATCATTCCTCGTATTACAATAATTACTATATTAATTACATTTTTGTACAAAAAGCTTTAATTTTAAACTGCAAAAATTATATTTCACTTTAGTAAAATATATACCATATTTCAAAATTAGAATTAATACAACAAAATTTAAACTTTAAGTAAATTACAAACTACCATTCGATTAAATTATATTTTCTAATGATCCACTTTTTAATTTCAAACAGAGTTGAAAGACCTTAGTTACAACTTATAGTTTATATTCTTTTGAATATTAAGTTCTCAACAAAATGTATGAATAGAGTTAACTATATATATTTTACAAGCGCTTATTAGAACTAAAGCTTAACAAAGTTCAACTTAATACTAAAAATTGCCAATTTATATTAATTGGTAAAAGTTACTTAAGATTAATATTAAGCACCTATACTTAAATTAACTCAAAACTTTTGTCGCGATAAAAAATTCACCGTCAAAACCAACACAACTTGACAAATTGATAAGCGTGAAATTTGCGGACTCGCGAGTAGCAAATTGCCGTCGAAACTTTGACATTCGATGCGTTCAAGTTGAAACAATAAAGTGCGAACAATTGACGTCTAAATATCGGCGCATGAATAATGGAAGGGTATTGGGCTTCAGAACAGCGGCGTGTCCCATAAGCGGCTGATCATTCACAGCTTGCCCCACGCGCTCGTTACGAAAAATGGCATTAGCGTTCGTCAGTGTTAAGTGGCGTTTAATAGTGCCCGTAACTTGCCCCTTTCTTTCGTCCCCCCTCCCCCCCTACGTGGCCCTCCTGCAAGGAAGGAACGCAACTAAAAAGGGAGGGAAAGGAAAGGAGGGCTTTGATTAAGCGCGCTCGCAAACATTGTTCCCGAGCATAACGACTTGGTGTAAATTATAATTCTCGCTGCGAAATATGTGTCGGCCAAATGGCGTAGGCCGCGCCGCATTTCTCTCTTTTGCCAGTGCTCTCTCCTCCTTGGCTAACCCACACGCCGCGTGATATATACAGAAAAAGCGAGGAGGTGTCGTGGACATAAGTTTGCGAGGGGAGTTTTATCTAACTCTGTCGACTTCTTATATTCATTTCTTTTCTTCTTCTTTCTCCTTTTCGTCCTTTTCGAGTTCCAAATGACGCGTGCAAACATTAGCTTTTCAATGTAAATCCGAACACGAACGAAAGAAGCCAACGAAGCGAGTCAACAGTCGCACTCGCTCATTTTTGCTCGCGCATCGCGGAATGCGCGATTTTATTTATTTTTATTTTTTTTGCGCGCGCGGATTTATGCCCCCTTGCATCGCCGCAAATTTATGCTCCTAAGCGTGTATTTCGGTCGCGGATGGAAACGAGCGTTATTTACTGCCGGCGAATTTGTTTACGATTACCGCACTTGTAATTATTAACGGGGTCTCAAGATAAGCCCGAACGGCTCGATTATTATTTCATCGTTAATGATCGCGATTAAATACGCCCGTGTGGTTTGCGCGAATGCGTGGGAAAAATGTTCGTTCGGTTTGCGTTCATTCGTTTTGCGCTCACTCGCGCTCGCACAGCGAATGTCTTTTCTTTTCGTTTTTTTCTTTTATCGGTTAGCGAAATGAGTCGTAATGTGATGATAAATGTTTGATCATTGCATGCGCGCGCTGTTTTATGTAAGAAGTTGTTAAATGCGCGCTACGTAATGGATGAAAAGGGGATTAAGCATCGAGGAAAATGAGGGGGGAGAGAGGGGGTTATATATATTATGTCAAAGTTGCACGAGTTACTGGGCAAATTGTGTATTACAATATGGGATGTTGTAAAAGCTGCTGCTTATAGCCGAGACGAAATTCGGCACGATAATTTTGTCGTAAGGACAAATAAATAATGCAGCGAAATTAGTTCTGCTAGTGAGAATGCCAACGGACCCTTCACTGAATCTTACATTAGCGTTATGACTTACTTCTTGTTTGTTGTTAATGTTATTACCGTTGAGCGGCTTTTACTGCGATATTTCGTGTCGAAATATTACAGTATTACTCGCCATCAATAGTAATAGTAATAATAATCAATAATAATCTCGCAATATGAATGTATTGTAGCATATGTATATATTAATTATTTAATTCGATTGAAATATAAGAAATCTATATTCATGTTTCAAAAATAGAAACATGAAACTTTATTTGAAATATATTTTGGTAAAAGTTGAAATTTATTAAAAAATAATCAGTGTAAGATGAATTGTAAATATAATAAGAGAAAACAAATTTTAATTAATAAATTCTTAATGAGAATATGATTATTTTTATAAAAGTATATCGTTATGTGTGTGTTGGTTAATGTTGTTCAACTTGAATTTAAACGGTAAAATTCAATACATGACCTATATTTTAACAGTTCGATCAAACACGATGTAACAGTTACATAAACGACTAAGTAACGTGAACCTGCCTATACGATTAACCTTTAGTTCCATCAGCGGTTTAATAGAAATAATTCTCTTAACAAGAAACTCGAAATAACATTTCCCAGTTGAATAAAACGCAAATGTTGCTCAGTTTATTTATTTTGCGAGTAATGTTAGATTTAAGTATTATTTTCATTGAATTTAAGTACTTTTCCCAGATGCTGGAATTAACGTTCACGTTTTAGATGTAATATAAAATTCATGTAGACATTTTTACCGTGGCAATGTATGTTAATATTTTTGTTGCAAATATACATTTTTTTACATTTTAACTTTACCGTTTTATTATATTTAAATATGTATTACCGTTAATTACACTGTATTTAAATTTTATTTCAAGGTAAATGAATTCAACATTGTTGCGAACATTTATAAAGACTTTATGCAAAAGTTTTGAGAATTTGCAAAAGCTATTATAAATTGTTCGGCTAGTAGTTTGTATGAAAAAGTAATGCTTGCATTCTATGTTTTATCAGTTAATCTTAATTAATTTGTGAATTAGTAATAGAGGATTTTATTTCTACATGAACTGCATAAACAAATACAAGTTGATGATTGTTGTTGCAAAATGCTGTATTTATTAGCTGATTATTTTGCTTTATATTCACAAAATTGTCCAACGAGTGTAATTGCGTTGTAAATATTTTTACAAATTTATAGATTAAGTAGAGTAACAAAAATATATCTCAGTATGTCAAATAGAAACTTCAAATAGAAGGCATTAAACTCATGGGAAACTTACAAATTATGTAATGCTCTTTCTACTAAAAATCTTGCAACTTGTAACATACTCCCTGCAAACACATAAACTACTTTGAAACTCGTAACTTGTAAGTTGCTCTCAATCTCGATTTGTTCATCATACATAATTCTCAAATACTTTGTAAGTTGTGTTCCAGCACCTTTCAGTATTAAATAAAAGAAATAATCATCAAAAGCGTGCTTTAAAACAGTAAATATACACAGTAATTCCAATACATGCAAAATTGCATTAAACATTAAAGAATTACTTTGTGTAATGACATAAATTGAAGAAAAAACAAGAGAAAATGTTGCAATTTAATTTATTCGTCCGATTTTTGTAGATAAAATTAATTACATCTAAAAACAATTACAATTAATTTTAAACGTAATTACAAATAAGTAATTTCTTTCGAGTTTCTCCGCGATTTGCTCATTAAATAACGATATCCGACAAATACGATATTTAATTCAAATTAACCCTTTCTATCAACTCGTAAATAACTCAACGAACATACGCAAGAAATTGATGATGTACCGCAAGATGCTGAATTCTGCAGGGATTATTTGTCTGTGACAGTCATTTAACTACTTGCATAACAATTTAAACAAAATAATTAATATTTGATACTGCACAAGCCAGACGATTGAATGAAAACGCGCGCTTTGTCCGCGTGTAGGCACAAAGAGGTAATTTATAAAGCGCGGTCGCATCGCGTAAAAGACACGTTTGATGTACATAATATTGCATACACGTGACACCGATCACATACACATGCGTTCCGGTAATCGCAATAGTGAAAGGCAATTTTGTTTCGCTACTTCTGTCTCGCGAAAGTATGAATCTGTATGTATCTATATGTATGTATATATTTATGAAGAATGAAAATGCCAGCAATTATGCATTTCAACATAAGCTTTATGATGATTATTGATACATTGATGGATGTTGCCATCAGCCTGCGATGCTCTGGCTATTCTTACGACAAATTGATATTTACGTTAATAATACGCAATTAATCGTCAGCTGTATTTCAGTTGGTCAATGCGTAATTTGTTATCCTATACAAGCAATTTAACTATTTCCAGTGGCGTGGGAATGTTTAATTTTACCCAAATTAATGACATAGTTTAATCTCTTTGAACGTTGAATTTTGGCTTTACTTATCGCTTTTCAGGATCTTAGATTTTGGTTCAGTATCACATGTAGTTAAAATTACGAAGATAACATTAAGGATTATTAAGTAGAACTATTTTTAGGAATTATTGTAAGAAAAAGTCAAAAATATCTTCCATACCGAAGCATTTGCAAAGTCAGGAATAAAGTTTAAATTTCGTTTATTACAAATGTGTGGAAACATGTAGATATTTAATGAAAAAAATGCTTTTCTCTCAGACAGAAAATCTGATAAAAAAACATCTGATAAAAGAAGTATTTTCGTTTTTTTAATACTCACATCTGATAGCCTTATACATCAAGCCTTACAATCCAAACTAAACCTTAAGAGAACCTTATTGATTCACTATCTATATAGAAAGTATTATGAAACACAGTTTTCTTTTAATAATGCGATTTAAATGCACCGATATAAGTTGAAGTTAGTATAAAGTATCTCGTAATATAATCCTAGAAACGGTTCCTTAAAGAGCTAAAATGTTCAATCAATGCTTTCCCAATGGGTGAGATAAGTTTCACGTTAGTTTGTTAGTTTAATCAGTTCGTCGAGACACTTGAACGAGATTTTTCATAAGTTTCTCGTGTTACTTGGAAACTGTCCCATATTACTCAAGACATTTCAAGAAGATTCTCATATTACTTGAATGCTTATCGAAAGTATCTCGTATTACGTCAACATTTTCCTCAAGTGTTCTTAGTCACGCGAACGCTTTTGAACAGAGAGTTACATTTTCATTATCCCAGCGTTAAGTGTCCCATGTGATTTCGTGATTTCGCGCATTCCACACACACTGTGGTTAAGTGGGTTACACTGCAATTTTCTAGAGGCTACAAAAAATGTTTTCTTCCCCTTTATCCTTGTTTTTATTCCTTTTGTTTCACGTGCCGCTGTGTATTACCTATGCATCTTCATATTCAATGTGATGTTTCCAAATGTCATACATGCTGCGAACTTTAATGAAATGGTTTCAACAAATTGAAGTGCAAATTTATTTAACTGATTTGCAGGAAATCACGTGCAACTTCAAGTACACCAGTGATCAAGTACAATAAAGATGATTTGTACTACTTCAAAGTGTCAATTTTAACTCTTTCTTTCTTTTACTTATCTCATTTTTGTTTTCCTTTCCTTTCTTTTCTCTCTTTCTCTTTATCTCTTTTATCGAAGTTTTCAAATTTTGGGAACAATATAAAATGTAACATTTTCTTTAAGCAAAAGTGTGCACAAGAAGAGAGAAAACACTTTGCATTGTGTTCAGAATGTGGCGCATTTCATTTTTGTCAAGTAATTGAAAACGATATAGCTCGTTTGGAAAAGCGTGTTTTCACAACAAATAACATATAAGCTCGCCAACAATAGACAATAAACATCGCAGCTTCTCGTCCCGACAAGGAGAAATCCACTGAGAGATAGACAACGATAGAGAGAGGTCAATTTGAAGCAAGCCCTTTCGTCTTATTTTATCTTTCTCGCGCATCTCCTAATAGTACCCGCTATTAATTACAAGAATATACGCTTCGTTATATTCCCGCGAGTCTCGGTGGAAATATAGGTGGTTTACGATTATGCGCGCAACATGTTAATTTTACAGCTCCAAGTCCAAACTGGACGTTGTTTACGAGCATCGCGGGCTAGGCGCGCGGGTGTACAACCGCGCGCGTCTTCTCAAATTTCAACCGTACGATCCTTTCATTTTTTGCGTCGTAAAAATCAATATTTCTTCGGCACCGAAGAGCAACACTTGCAACGCTCACATCTCGCTCGAAAACTTCAGCCACCGTCTTTCAGCCTGCTTCTTCTCTCTTTTAACTCTCTTTTTCTTTCTTAATTCTTCCCACATTTTTACACCGTCTTCTCTTTTTTTTTCTCTACTTTCTATCTTGTGTTCTTCTTTTGTCTGCATCTTCTTCATCACTGGGACACAAGTTTGGTCGGTCAGTTTTGGCCGAAGCGTTGATCTTAAGTACTTAACGCATTTATATGCAATGCAATTTTGCGCACAATTTGGAACATGTAGGTTCATTTGTAAATGATGAGTGCACAAATGAACTGGGACTTCGCACTTCGTAATTTTCAAACACCTTTTGAATTCTATTTTATGTGCTGTGCATTTTCTAATGAGGCAGAAGAATTTGGTTAAAGGAGAAACTTTGTACAATTCTAGTTCTGACGGATGATGATATTTCTATTTTGATGTGTAATTTTTTTCTCTTCTCACTCTCTCTTTCTCTTTCTCTCGTTCTCTGTCTCTCTCTTACTCTCTTTTTGAGTTTTAACTAGACGCTTAATTGAAAGGTAGATTCATTTCAAAGGTGGCTTTACTGTAAAATAAAAACAAAATTTTGCAGACTAAGAAGCACTATAATTATTACGCATTATAAATTTTATTTAAGAACAAAAATAGTATAAAATTATTTACAAAACTCAAAGTATAATTTTTAATGAATCTCTTAATTAATTTTTTAAACATTTTTTTCTACTTGTAAGTGTATTTTAATTGTTATTAACTTTATTGATTAACTTGAACTTATGTCGTTTTTTAGTATTAACATTTAATTAATCATTTTTTGAATTCGAAAAAAATTGAAACGAATTAATCTTGATTAAAATCCATATAAACACAAGAAATTTGCATATTGAAACACTTTAATCATTTACCAAGTTTTTATAAAATGCAGTGACAAAGACAAGTGGTTGTAAGCAATAAACCTGTTTATCAATATCGAGGCTACTATGTAGAAACGTATTATACTAAAATTATTATACAAAACTAAAACGAATCAAAATTTTGATAAAAACGTTTCTTCTGATATCTGTTTTATATAGTTTGCGAGTAATTTTAATAGTTAGTTTATCATTTATTTATATAATGAAGGTGAAATTCCATGGAAAATTACGTGACATTAAACAAACAAACAAAATTGATTGCAATAAATTATTTCGACATACAATCGCAGACCAAGCAAAACATTGCAAACTTTTATTTTCAATCTGAACACACGACATTCGACAAATCAAACCCGAAACTTTGTACAATCTCAACAAGTCTTTTTCGATTAAAAGAAGACAACTTTATCAGCAGCCACAATTATAAGTTCATTTCACGGGACGTGGATGCGACAAGACGACAAAAAAAACTAACAACCAAACAAACAGTCGTACAAAAAAGTAAACAAAAATAAATAATAAAAAAAAACGAAAAAAAAAAACCGAAAAACAATTCAGCCGAGAAGCCGGATTCACGACCGAAGTGGCCGATAATTTAAACTTGACAAAGTAAAACTTTCTCTCGGCGTTTGATTAACAATCGTGGAGCGAGTCGCGATCGCAAAAATGCCGCAAAAGATAAATGAAATCTGGTGCCGGAGTGTGCCATAAAAGATCGTTTATCGTGCTTTCTTTTATTGGTAGGACCGATTTGGGCTGAAAAATTCGATAAAATGTGATTTATCGATAAATCGTTGCCGTGGTCCTGGATAAGCCGGCAGCACATCGATCCCGGGAGGATGTTGTAGCGTAGGCGCGTGGCCCTGTTGTCTCGCGCGAGTCGCGCAGCAAACTCGACTCGACTACTCGCGGATGGGTCAACGACTTGCGCGCGATTCTCCGGTAAAACTAGTCCGATGAGACTACTGCGACCGACTATGAAGAAGACGACGACGAGGACAACGAATACAAAACCGAGGACGAACGATAGAGAAGCGAAGTAAGAGATAGAAAGAAGAACAAAAAAGGAAGAAGGAGAGAGCGATTGAGAGTGACGGAGATGGAGTTTGCTCTCTGCGTGTTATTACGCGCGTTCCCAGCCGATAGGCAGGCTGCGATGTACGCTCGCAAACTACTACTGCATGCCAAATTGCCGTGTACAAAGTTGCGCGCGGAGATCTCTCGGTTACCGGCATCTCGCCGGTAATGTCAGACATTGTAACACGAGAAGAAGCGAGAGAAAGTCCCGAGTCGAATGAAACTCGGGCGAACGGATTAAGCATTATAGAACAATTTTCGTTGGATATCGTTGGAATGTTATGCGAAAACAGGACCGATTCAAGTGCGACGCTTTTCAGGACTATTCGCGCGTACAAATTGCTCCTCGAAAAGACATTTCTGTGGATTATGCGATGATACGATTGAGTTTCGGCTTCATGATTCGATATTTGCAAATGCACCAACATTTCAATCGAACGCATTTTCCGAATAAAATAAAATTAAAAAAGTGGTGAATTTTCAGTCAAAAGTGGATTCAAATTGATAGAGTAACTGTAGAAAAATAATCCTTGATGAATAGCACTGAAAAGTCACTTCAGTAAAAAATACTCCTATGTTTTTAATGTTCGCATAAAATACGCGATAAAAAGTAAACATTTGTTCGGTTAATTCGTCATGAATCAGAAATGAATATTAAATTTAATGTTGTTTATTGAGAAAAAAGAATATGTACATTTTTGTGTGTATTGGACAGATTTATTTTGTTGTATAAATTAAGTATGATTAAAATAGTTTAATAGTAATCGAAATATATGAATTACATTAAATCAGGAGCGATATGAGAGACGTTTTTTTACGACGGTCATTAAATTTCCAAAACAGTTTAAATTGAAAAGCTGCATATCAATCATAAAATACAAGCGAATGAACGAGTTAATAACATGTCAATTCGGATTGGAAATTATACACGGACAGAGAAAAAAAAATGCGAAATTAGATATGTAAATTATGGGTAGTTATAATAAATATTCGTTCAAGAACCGGTTCTTTTTCCCGAGTTTTGTAACGTTAAACTTTATTGAGAAAATGAAAATAATAAGGTAAATTACGTTTGATTTATGTAAACATATTTCAGGGCTATTAGAAAAACCCATGACTTCGTTTCTGACACGGTATTTTCTCGTCGACAAAAATTTTTGCCGCTCACTGTCAGTTGATGCGCGTGTTACGCCAAGACATTGAATAATTCGCGCCATTTTATTCCGTTGCTTTCGATGGAATTTTATACATCCGCGAATGATATTTTGTCGCCTTGTTGTTTTTTTTTTAATACTTCAACATTTTTGTATTTATTTTAATCGTCATTATAAAAAATGGTAACCATAAAAATCTGTCATATTTGTGATTTCACAAACCAAAAACACTCTCATAGGTCGTAACCGCAATTTCGTAAATCAGAGGAAAAAACAAATGTCAAAAATTAATTATTCAAACCGCAATAATAACGAATAAAAAGCTCGAAGCAACGTTCGTTTTTGTTCACTGCTCAAAAAGCGAATCCCATCTTGCTAAGAGGAAGACCGGTTTATGAGAAATTGGCGCATAAGATTCTAAGACGAAGACTACGACGGGAGAAAGATTTCGCGATGTAACGAGTAACGCGCATACACGTATAAGTAACACGAGTCGCATTATTATTCTTGAATATTCCCCGACGTTTCCTCATTTCTCGTTATAGTCGTTCAAAAAATTCCCAATTAACATTCTCAAAAATTGCGCTCAGTGAAACATGTTTTTAGATTTAATTGAATGAGATTCATACGCTGCTGCACTGAGAAATAAAACGCAATTATATTCAGGATACAGAAATATATGATACTGAAAATATAATAAATAAATATAATAAATTCTACTTTTTAGTTTTTCATATTTTATATCTTAACAGGAAGTCAATTTCTTTGTATGGATGATATAAGTGGCAATTTTCACTTTAATTTTACAATCTAACTCTCTTTTCTATTTATTTTATTTTGGTTGAAATTTTTGATAATACATTTTGTAATAATAATTTTTTTTAATTATTTCGTAATATTTGGTTTATTATTTTTAAATATTTTTTATCAATTCATTATATCTGTTAAATTTTTAACCGTTTTTTAATTACAAGCTTCTTTTTTGATCATAACTTGTGTCTCTACTTTGTAAGAGTTTATAATACATTTTACCTCTGTCTTATCTATATTTTTACATCTAAGAAAATATACTCAAAACTTTTAATTTGATGAAATATTTATTTCTTACGAAAGATGATCTTCCAATTAATTAAGTGCTAAAAAGACGAGTTTCTTCATCATTAAAAAAATTATTCGTTTTTGCTAATTTAACGAGTGAATTATTGTAATTTTTTTGAGTATATTTGTAGTCAATCTGTAGACATAAAAATAACTATTTTTCATTAAAATCGAATATGAAGAAGATATCGATATCTTATTCTCACTGTATAATCAAATAGATTAGAATTAAATTTTAATGGATAAATTTAAATTTCATTTCATAAATATTTAATAACAAATATTTGTCATATTATCAATTATTTTTATTCTCATTTAACTGTTTATTCTAAAAAATATCACAATTATACGTTATTCCGTTATAAAAATTATTCGTACACAGCGTTTTATATTTCAACATAATATTTTTGTAATCGTTAGTGCTAATTAGACTATAATTATCATATTATAGTATTAATTACTAAACTATAGTAATTAAGTGATACTTAAAAGTTAATTAGTCCTCAGTACTTAATTAGTACTAAAGTATAAATTAAGTGCTATAAATTAAATTATTTGGCTGTGTTTAGTATCACCTTGATTTAGATAGATAATTGAGTCTTATTTGATTACATTCAGTTCGAATAATACTAATTAAACATTATTTCTGTAATTCAATCGCTCTAATTAACAACTGTACTTAAATATTTTTCTATAATTAGTATTAACGTCCACCATCATTAATTTTATTAAAACAAACTTAAAAATGATCTTTTCTTTGAAATTCTATTATAATCTCTATTCATTCTTAGAATAAGTTAAAGTCTGAAAATGTCTTAATTTTCTTGATTTAATGAAACAGTTTAACCTTGGAACAACAAAGCTCACATCATCTTAACTGTTGTTTCAGCTAAATAATATTAGTTACAACAATATTGGCATAAGCATCTGAACTTTAGTTGTGTTCCTCATGTGAAACTTACGGCGCAAAGTCGTTATTATAGTTAGCGAGTGTGGTACGATCGAAATTCAAGGCAAACGGGGAGAATTTAAAGAATGCCAATATACGCCTGGCGAAAAAGGCCCTCGACGTTTCGAGTCTTGTACTTGATTAATTTTGGACGACTTCTTGTCAGTGAGACAGGCAACCGGCTAATTCGACGATATACTATGGCATCTTCTGCGTTGCTTAGCTCATGTCAGAAAAACCCTTACAGTTCAGCATTGTTTGATTGCGATGTTACTCCGTTCGATTAAATCGCTTCATATTTCGACGAAATGCGTCCTTTTCTCGCCACTTTGTGCATTGCTGACAAATTTTCTTATAATAAGGCACACTTCTATTGATTATGTTGTTGATTCAAAATCGCATTCAACGCAATGATTGAATGAGAGTGTTTGAATGATCGAATACGATCAACTTAATAGTCCTCGACAGTCAAGTTACTTCAATTATTGATATTGTGCTATTCAAAGGATTTAAATGTCGTTCTCATTAATTAGATGTTTGAATTTAATACCAAGTAATATCTAAATTAAAATTTATCGAACAGTAGGATGTTTACTTATTTGTGCTTACTTACATTACAAGTACAGGAAAAATGCAGGGCATTTTTTTGTCATTATTATTAAAATGTACAATCGATATTTTTTTATTTATTATATACTTATATATAGCAGAGATTTTACGTTTTATATTCGCACATTAAATCATCACGAGCATAGTAAAATCTGAAAATAACTTTTCTCAATGTGTATATAAGGTTTTTCATTATAGATTTTACGATTTAATTCATTTGTTTTCTGCAAAATATTTCACATGTTTCATTTTATAACACGCAATAAATTATCACGTACGTATGTAAATGAATGTAAAATTCATTTACATAGATAGCGAATCGAAAACTGCAAATTGAACGCCAAATTTACATACTTATAAAAATGTGTAATTCGTAGCAACCAACATACATGTTCTTTTCCATAAGACAATAAATAATCCGTTGAATAATACGACACTATGACATTTGTGTTGAAAAATGTTCAAGTATCGACGTATCGGTAACGAAATTGAGATATTCATTTTGTGTTTGGCATCAAAAGAATGTAGGCAGTGGGGAAAAAAAGATGAAAAAATGTTTTGTCAATTTTAATGAACGCATCGCTGTATTGACATAAATAATTAATTTTATAGTAAAAAGTCAATATAAAAAGCGACGCGAATTTAAAGGCGTAATAAAGAATGCATGTTGACACGACCATTTTTACGACTTTGATGCGATAAAATATAAGCGATGTGCCTGTCCCATGGTCTGAAACGTGATACCCCACATATTCAAATACAAAACAATTCAATTGCAAATGAATGGGATTCCAAACGAGGACGCGGTAATTATTTGCGAGATGTAAATGAATGTTGCGCGCTCGAAAGAGCGCCAAAAAAACTCGTCATTCGTATGGGACGTAGCTAAATTTGCGCAATCGAATGGCAATGACAAATTCGATTTCACTGTTGCGACAAAAATCACGCCGTGTGCGCAATTTTTTTTCCTTTTTTTCAACAATTTTTCTTCTTTTTTTTCAATTTCAACTACATTTTGCATTTAATGATCATAAAAATGAAAACACAAGTGATAAATGCTGATCATTTGTCACGAGAAGATTTAGAAATTAAATACTAGGAGATGGAAACATTAATGTGCTATTTTTAAGTTAAATCGTTATTTTTGGGAGATCTAAAAATGTATTTATTATTTTTTGTATGTCAAGCCGTTGAGCGAAAGTTGACTTTGCAAAATTATATTAAAACGTTGTCCTTTCTAATAAAATGAAAAATTGAAATGTAGGAAAATTAGTTGACATTTGAAATTTATTATCCAAATTAAAGGCAACATTGTTTGTTTTTACGTTATTTAAAACTGAAATCAGTAAAATTTGCGAGCAAATCATTTTTTTAATGTTTCATGAAATGAAAACGAATCCAAATGGAAGAACGAAAAATGGAATTTTTTAAAAAGCCCAAATTGCTTTTTAAATGTAATACTTTTATTACATCGAACTTTTTACAAGAAAATAAAAAGTATTGCGTTATTATATCCAATTTTTTTAATGTTAATGTTACTTTGGTAAAACAAGTCATAATTTAAAGTAAATTTGATCAAATTAAAACTAACTGTTTTTTAAATACTATAATATTAAAATAAATATTTTTGCATCATACATTCGTTAATTAGAGGCCAAAAAATGATTTGAGTCGAAAATATTCATAAATTGCACAACACAACGTGCGTCAATTACCGCGCTCAAAGGACAGATCGAACTGCAAGGTTGTTGTTGACAAAAATCACAGTTGTCAAGATAAAAGCACCGCAATGGTAGCGCGCAAAGTTTGCAAAAATCAGCCGAACTCATGCAGAAATTTGACTTTAAATCAACAAAGAATGAATATTTTAAATCGCTTCATCATAAGCATCGAAATTATTGTAATTTCATGCGCAATTTTTTCGCAATTCACTTTTGCAACCTGTAATTTGAGCCAAATTGTATTACACATGTTGCGGCGTGCACTGCTTGATGCGTGTGTTTGTTGTATATATCGGCCATACTTTTCGACGTTTACTTTTAAAACAAACACCACGATATTAATAGCATTTATTTCGGACCTTTTTACAAGTTCGTTTCGACTATTCATATAGTGAAACTGATATCCCGACATTGTTGAAGTGCACTTTAATCGTGCACTTTCACTGCACCTTAACTGTACAATTGTGCCGCAAGGCTCGATAGTTGCTACCAACTCTATTATTCTCTGGTAATAAATTGTTTACCGAACTTTTTCACTATGTTTACTGAAGAATGGGTAATAAAAGTTACTAGGCATCTTCAATAAGAGTTTGTACATTTTTCAATAGCCTTTTTACAGGAAAAAAAAAAGAATGTTGATTCTATGAATAAAACCATCTTGTTTTTACGACTGATTTACGATGCAATTCGTTTCTATTTTTCGAAATTTCCATCGTTAAATTATTTCTATATCCTTCGACTACACAATTGCAAGCAAATTATATCATCATAATAACAATTTGAAATTTTGTTATAAGGATATTTTTATAATTAGCATGATATATGATGATGAGATATAGTTTATTATGCGATCGAATTAACAAACGTGTTTGTGAAAGATGCAATCAGTATCTCGTAGCTAAATAGGCGGAGAGAGAGAAAAAAAAGAAGCAGCAAAGTCAATTTGCTTAATAACTATGCAAATATGTGCTATTTACGCACGTTTGTCGAATTACATTTGCGCAATAATTGAGCAAATATCACGGCATTGTTATTTAGATCAATAGTAATTCTGTAGTTTAAATGAAGTTAGGTCTGTTACACCACAAAGAAACTAATTTGAGTTAGCGAACAAAAAGTGCATCACTTAAGCAAACCTGATTGTACGACAAATAAATTATAACAGTGGCGAAAATACCGCAAGAAGCACCACGAAAATCAATGTGGCAAATATCTTCTGCAAACCTCCGGAAACGTTTAATTCGTTGCAACAACAAACGTTAAACACAACTTGGACGCACATTTTTCGCTTTCGGAACAGGAAAAGACAACAGCAGCAAAAAAAAGAAGCAAATAGAAACAAACAAAGCTACTCTTGCAAAGGTCAAAGCAATCGCGGACCAAAAAAGAGCCATTACGCTGACATAACCGCAACGCTCTTACTCGTTGTTATACATATTAAAGGATGGGTTTTCGCCAGAAATTTTGGCTTTGAGAAAATCTGCGTATGAAAAGCGTGATAGTGCAAAATATTGTTTTTATTTGTTTTATGTACAAATGGAAGGAAAGAAAAGTATGTTTTATTTTTTTTATTCATTCGCAATTGGTTTTAATTTACGTGTGTTAATACTTTGATAAACATATTACATTTATATCGCAAAAGAGTGAATATTGTGAAAATAAGAAGAACAAAGGGAGAATGTTGTATTAAATAAACTATGAATTTATTAGAAGTTTAGCATAGTAATACATAGTTATGCATTTTTTAAGTTAAATACCCTCGCATGAATTCAGATCCAACCGTTCTAAAATGTTAATCTCAGGTGTATATTAACTAGTAGAACAATAATTCATATTTTATTAAAATCTGATTATTTTGAATTTATGATACAACATCGTTAAATCTTCTCTCGAGAGTTTCAAATTTCACTTTAAATATCACAACATCTAAGTGTATAAATATTTAAAATGCGTATATTATGATAGGGTTAATTTTTGTCGAACGAAGGTTGCGAAATCCGCTTTTCAACTCAGCTCAGTGTACATACAAGCGAACTAACAGACATCAGGGCACTATAATTGGCCGTCCCGGTGAACCATCATCTAATGCACCTACTTCATATCTAATTCAACGCCGACGGCGGTAGTGGAAAAAGTTTTTAAAATGCCTCGCGTTAATACCATAAACTTGAAAAACGGTTCAAAGACGACGGCAAGAAATGCGCTTTATTGCCACCATTTCGGGCGTCGAAATTAATATCACGGTATCTCTTGCGCGACGTGAAAACGAGAAAATGCGATGGCGCGAAAAGTGCGGGGAAACGCGCACTTGCGGGACCAAGGGTGCGAGGGATTCACGCGCAAGGGAGAAAGAGATACGGGGGGGAGGGAAGGAGAGGGAGAGAAGGGAGAGGAAAGCGCGCTGACAAATTGGAAGGCGGCTGCGAAGGCGTCGCCACTGAAGGGTTTCTCGGCTGGTGCGACGGAGACGCCCCCATGGGTTGGCACGCGGCACCAAGCGAGATGAGGCCACCGTGAGAACACGACGCGAAATAAAAGAGAAGACTGATGTAAAAACGAGGATGGTAAAAAGACAAGCCAGCCTCAATGCTAGGAGGACATCTACCTATCTGCGCAAAAAAGACCAGCGCCACCTTACGACAAAAAGTGCCGACGCCCCAAAAATATGCTACGTTGATTTAAGGTTTTATTAAGCAGGACTAATGGCCAACTGAGCCATACAACCAACAACCAGTTAAATGCATTTTCCTTAAGAAGATGTATCCGAACAAATGGTTCAACTTTCACAAAACTTTGTCTCACAAAGTCCCGTTTACATGTTGAAATTACTAAATAACTTGGGCTATTAAGTTTGTATTATAATATACAGATGCTTATTCTGACTCTTGAAAAGTGAAAACTTGATAAAAATATTAAGTTGATTAAGAGAAACATTTGTTTTAGACTTTGATGGTAATTAAATTTATTGTCCATTGTGGAAAAAAGTTCCTTAAAAGGGAACAAAGTTTGTGAATATTAATTTGAGTATTATTTATGTTACTTAATTGAAAGTATTATTTGAAAAAATGTAAGATATTTGCTTAATTTTGAATGAAAAAAACTATCGTCAAAGTGATTTGTCTTAGATGTAAGAGTAATAAAAGTCTTATTGAACTTGTTTTTGTGTTGAAATTATATCATTATGTATTTTTCTATTTTATCAGTTATATAATAATTTATAATATTCTACATTCCGAATTAATGTTTAACACTGATTCATTTACTCAAATTTACTTTGAACTTGTATTATACGCACACAAATCAAAACATACATCCACCATATGAACAAAACGAAGATTTAATACACATTACATCATACAGAAACAGCTATCTTAAGTTACTTCAATAATACTGCCAGCTTTCAAAAGTTATGTATCCACTTCAATCTAACAACATATCACAACTAACCTCTTACAAACTGAAGGATAAAAGTAATAAAGAAGTTTGAAAGTTATAGAACATCTTCCACCCAGTACATTGATAAATTAAGACAATAAACATTTTTGACCATACATTCACTTCACAAGCTTTTCTTCATTTTTTTTTCCTCTGCTCTTCCTTTTTTTCTCTCAAATTTTCAATAACACGATCTTGAAGTGTAATCTTATTAATACGCTCCATCGCGTATTTTTAGGAGCAAAATAAAGTTGAAAATATGCGCCGTCTCGCGGCCAGCGACGTAAGAACGTAGGTGGTCCCGGCTCGTTACGGCTGTCCGCCGAATCACGGCGATCGGCGCCCTCTTCCTCCCTCATTCTGTATCTCTCCGTCTCTATTCTCATTCGGTTCTCTCGCTTACACACTCGGACATTGTCGGGAGGCCCGAATTATCCACTTTCGTTCGCTCACGGACAAACAAACGAGATCCACTCTAACCTTTCATTCGATATCAACGGGATTCGGCATCGCGTGACGTCTCTGACGATCGACAGGGGCGTAATTAGGGGGCGCACGAATCCTCTGCTCGACCTCTCCGCGTCCCGCTGATTCTTGCATTTTATCTTCACATGTTTGCCGTCTTAATGAATTTTTTGTCCCGTTTCGGCCAAGGTGTTCCCGCAACAGATTTCACGGATACGCCACGTTCGTGAGACTATCGAAAGGTCACAGTAATTGGGTTGAAGGGTCGATCTTTTTGTCCTCAGTTTCTTTTTTCTTTCTCTTCTCTCTTTCTCTATCTTTCTTGCTTGGTTCTTTTCTTTATTTGCCTTTTTTTCATTCCCGTCACCAGTTTACGGTCAAAGTTGACACCAAAGTTATTTGATTTGGAATCTATTTTAGGTACGCCAAGTCTTCGCATCGCGCAATAAATTGATCAATTTATGCTTCTGAAAACTGGCCGCCATAAACACAGTCTTCAGCCCTATTTATAGTTATTACAGGTATCGGCTGTAAACTACTATTTATACCTGACGACAAAATGTGTATTTATTATGACAATTAACCGTGAAGCAAACGTTAACGGCGATAATACACAAGTTCATAGTCATCGCGAGAAATTACGCGAACCTCTATATCTATTCATAACTTGCGCGATAAAAATCGGTGTTATTTTATACGCTACCTGCGTTACCGTTACAATATATATTTATACGTATGATTAGATTGTAATTTATTAGCGTAGTTTCGAATACCGCGTTAGTTTTATACGTTGCAACGAGTATCCGTGATAACGACCTTATTTATTGTTATTATCGTCATAGACATATCTAACTTTCAGTGAAACAATAGTACCAATTTTCGATAACCAAGGATATCTCGATTTGTCTTGTTCGTGGCGTCGTGTTGGTATCGTTGCTTGAGTACGTTACTCAATATTACCTGATCACATTCTCTTCTTTTATATTTCTATTTTTCATTCTGCTGTTATATATATAACCTTAGCAGACATATACGCCATGTTATACCTAAATTATGGTACAAACAGAGTTAGTACAATTACGATTCTATTAAATGTATGCATCAATGATACATTTTTGCACTTAATCAAAAATTTGAAAATTTTTATGAAAAAATTGTACTCTATTCATATTTCTTCATATTTATTTTATCTTCATTTCTTGGGTATTTGTGTTGATTATACACTTTCTTGCAATAGACGAGAAATCATACAGATTATTGAATAAAAATTGGAAATAAAATTTATTGTCTTAAATCAATCGAACTTACGGAATACTCTAAATTCCAAATTGAATTGAAAGTACTACTTTCAAAGCAGATTAATTTCCAATACAAATACTTATTAAATGTATGAAACAAATGTCAATTTTGAACAGTTAAATAGGATAATTTATTTTTCATCATATATCATTAAAGTACATTTTATTGTGATCGTGAAATAGGTATTGAATTGAAATGAAACAATCATCGGATGAATTTTCAATCAAAATGGCGTTTGCGCTAATGTGAGGGCATTTTCGTCACTTTTATCGGCCCAAAAAGTCGGCGCCATTTAAACATACTCGACAAAATTGTGCAATATCAACAAAAAAATTGCCGTTACGCCAAATTTTATTATTCGGGCCATCAAAACCAATCGGTAACAAAATTTGCCCATACGGTAATAAACCCCACTACAAAGTGACTTTTTTTTCATTTTTTCCGTCTTTTTTTTTTTATTTTGCTTTCCCTTTTTTTTCAGTTCGCACTCAGTCGCGCAACGTATACAGATGCAACGCGCATAAACACACACAAGCGGCGTCAGCGAAATTTATTTGTTTTGTTTTTCGAGGCGCGTTAACTTCATCGACGTAAAACTCGCATCAAGATTTTCCCTGACGAACAATAAGCACCCTCTGCCAGCGAGGAAGAAGAAAAAAAAATAATTACATCCTTTTCGAGCTCGACTATTAAGCAGCGTCGACGCGATCGAATTAACGCTAATTATCGTTGCTTGGCGTATCGCACGTGCGTTCGTGAACTTATCTTTGGGATTTGGTAAGCGAATTCGATGACGCGAGACGAATTATTTGACGAGGCAGACGCAACAGAAATTGGAAAAAGGGCAGACTGACGAAACGTACGACAGAAAAAAAAAGAAAAAAAGACGACGAGCATTCGCCGCAGTTGTCGTGTCCATGCTTTATATATACATATATATATCCTATTACCAAAATTGGATGTATGTGTGTGTGTCATTGTCCGAGTGTGTCTGTGTCTTCAAATACTTGGGTACACATTTAGAGAAGCACTCTAAACACATCGGTTAAATTGTCTTTCAAAATTACTCGAATTGTTTGCAAATTTCTTGCTATGGCGAGAATCTGTTGAAATGTTTAAAAAAGTCAAAAGAAACTAGGTAACCAATTCGTCGGCTACTTCGCAAGAATGTCTGCAAAGTTGTTCAGATTTAAATTTTATACCCTTTTGTATATGTTTCAAATTTGTAAAATTTGAAAATAAAAGGCTTATTTAATAGAACGTATACATTAATAAAAGCACGCTTGAATCAAAATTAAATTGCATGCATGAAAATGAACAATCATTCAACTGGATTGTGCAAATTCCAACGGCTAGCAGCATTTAAATGATTAAAACGGGGATACGTTTTATTTTACATTATATGCTGCTATGATTTTAAACGATCTCATTCAGTGTAGATTGACCATAAAAAGTAAAAGAAAAAAAGGGAAACTCTCGAACAGTTATCCACGAAAATATGTGAATAACGAGGGCTTCGAGATCACAGCCGCATTATCCGTAGTCGTGGTCAATCGCGCGCAAAAACGCTTTTCCCTCAAACCTCAGCGTTATATCTACGAGAGGCAATCTCTTATCTGACATCAATAAACACTCCTCGGAACGCAATCGCGGCGAAAAGTACGTCGCAATGAAACCAAACGACTACACGAAAAATTCAATTACATTCGCCAATCATCTATTAGGATCTCCCTAATAATCCTGCCAGCATCGCCACACACGTCAAAAGCCGCGAAAGCTTCTTTTTCCATTTTTTGTTTTCGACGGTGGTATGTTTGCTGCCGCTTTCTCGTCCGTTTTTATAATTTGCAATTTTGTTCGTCTCTTCTTCCTTCTTTTTTTTTTTTAATCTTTTTTTGCTTTTTCGCTTCTAAAAGCCAACGCAAAAGTGCGGATCATAAAAGTTACACACGATAACGCGTGCAAACTTGCGCAATTGTCAGCTCGGCGCGAAAATGAATGCGCGTATTCGACAAATGTCGTAAAAGCGACGTCTTGAAAATCAGCGGAAAAGACTAAGTGGCCGTGGCGTGTATCGCAAAAGTTTGAGGTGGCTGGATGGCGCGTCGTCGACGCTCCCTTTCGCTCGCACTCTCTATTTGTCTCCGTTACTCCGTGCCTCCGTGCAACAAACAGTCGTGTCCCCGGGTCGATACCAGCGAACCCGCTCTCAGCCTCTGTCTATCTTTCTCCATGCATCATTCTCTCCCTCTCTATCTTCTGCCTTCCTTCTCGCACTGTCTTCGTTTCGCAGCCACGTTTAATGCTTGTCTGTCTTCGTTGGCCTTTCTATGTCTCTCTTCTTGCTTCTTCTTTTGGCCGTCTCGCTCCGCACACGCTGCACGTCGCTTATAAATATTCTCGCGTCGCGCACTAACGCGCGTTGTTCAACTACGTAGGATGCGAAATGTACAGGTACACATTCCCTGTACACAACACACACCAATGTATAACACATGCACGCTTTTGATGCATATATGTACATGCTTATATGTATATGTATCAACACACACACACACACACATGATAGAGAAGCGACGTAATGTGTACACGTGCACAACGGCACACACAACTTCTGCCACGGACTTAACCACACCTGACATTTAGGGAGGTATTCTCGAGGAATGCCATAACTGAAAATACGAACGAATTTTGTGAATAGCGCAGCTACGCGACGACAGTTCACTGCATTTGATCTCTTTTACGGGGTCCAAAATTGCCAATATATATAAGAGACATGACAAAACCCGCTAACGCGAAGCTTCTCGCCGGAACAATTGCGCTCAAGCACGCGCACATTCTAGCAGTTGACTTCAATTTCTTTTTAATTTTTTGTACCTTTTGCTTTCTTTCTTTTTTGCTCTCTGTTTTCGCTCTGTCTTCTTTCTTTTCTTTTTCGCTCTTGTTGAGAAATTGACTTTTAAGACATTTTTGCAATTAAAATAATAATGAACCAAAAGTCTTGTTTTATGTGTAATGAAAAATTATGGTTAGAGAAATCAATTTGTTAAATAATGGAAATTAAGTATTTTTGAAAGGATGAAAAACATTTGTTGATGTAATAACGGTACAATATTTGGTGAAATTAAAGAAATATATCCATGTGCTTCGTTAGGTATTCAAGTTATAAAGCTGCAAACGTTGAAATTAAGTTACAATTTTTACATACGAAAGCCACCACAGACTCTTCCACTTTTATTTGTATACAACGTGTATTTCGTTATATGAAGGTATGAACA
The DNA here is from genome assembly GCA_022817425.1 of Gryon sp. ZL-2020. Taxonomy (NCBI): domain Eukaryota; kingdom Metazoa; phylum Arthropoda; class Insecta; order Hymenoptera; family Scelionidae; genus Gryon; species Gryon sp. ZL-2020. The sequence goes on along the minus strand of JABFPJ010000140.1, from coordinate 8,543 downwards.
TCAAAAAGTCATATAGCCGAAGCACGTGAGGGAGAACGTATGTTGCAGATATTTTTATTATGATTATCATCATCATTATCACTATCATTTCTGAGCCGGAAATTCTTTTCTTTCATTTACCATTTCCATTTATCATTTTCGCTTTTAATTTTATGTTGTAAACTCGTAGATGTAGATGATGTATGATGACATATGATCGACAAAAAAAGGTTTTTCATCGCGCGTAATTGCACATAGAAGTTGCACAGAAGACCATTCCTAATTATTTTTATTAAACAAAAATAATGCTAACGACGAAATCAAGAACCGTCATTATTCATAAATCAATAAGTAAATAAATCGATAAAATAGAAATCAAAAATTACGATTATCATAATAATAACGCGCTGAAAACAGCAGTCGAAAAATATTGTTAAGCATTGCCATTTCAATTCGTTTGTTTGCGTATTTTGCTGTTGGGAAAATGAAATCGCGCTCTTCGCGTTCTTCAGGCAAATAAAATTTGATTTAATATTTCTTTTCAGTTTGTGACACACTTAGTCAAACATTTTTCTCAACTTATGACGTATAAAACACCAACACGCTGAAAAATTCACTTTTTTATGAGGAAACGTCTTCAACTTGACTTAAGTGGAATCCACTTACATGTAATGACAATCCAATTGACTAAAGTGAAATCGATTTACTTTAAATTGTCCTTTTTTTTATTATGACGTACTTCAAAAACTTTTAAACTAAAATCCAACTGAGCATGACAAATGGGCGACGTTTCCGAAAGGATTGTTTTGGTATTTTCAAGGAGGAGATTTATAATAAGTATGACAATGATGAATCATTCGGCTTTGTTTAGATTTTACTTAAGTTATTGATTTTATAGAAGTGCTTCGTTGCACGTCATGTGATGGTTTCATTCATAGTTTATTAAATTAATGTCTTCTGCTTTTTTTCCGTCACACTCATTTAAGTTGATTTGATTTTTGATTGGTAAATATTTGTATCGCAAACTTCAAGAAGTCACTTCGATAACTATAAGAATGAGTTTTATCATAAATAAATGTATTTCATTTTAAGTGTGAGGATAATGAAATTTATAAATGAAACAATTTATCTTTATACACTCATAAATAAGATTATTTATAAAACAATCTTCAATTCATTTGATTTTTTCCTCTGAAAATGATGCAAAAGAAATTCTTCTTTACTTCGAATGAAAATAATCTTAACTAAAGTTACAAAATTTAACTAAAAAAATCATTGTAACAGCATGAGAAAATCTTGATTATAAAAATAATAAATTTGAGTTGTTTAAGATTTATGAATAAAATAGATACATCTTTAAAGAATTTAACTGTCGTTATATTTACATACTGTATGAATGCAATTTTTGCATAAAAAACTGTAGTAAATTCTTTGAATTTTTTTACCAAATATTTTGAATCAATTTTCATATTATGCTCAAATATAGCAATAATTCACTGTTGTAAAAAATACTTTCTACGGAAATAGTTCGAATAACTGAATTCAATTTTTTAATTTGCCTCAAAAGTTTCCTCGATTGCATTAATCATTAAAAATATTTTATTATATATCCATTTATTTTAGTAATTTTTAAGCATTCAAGCATTCAATTAAAAAGTTACTGAATATCAGTAACTCTTTGTTATCTTTTTTCACTCGTTTTTTAATTATTTCACTAACAACAAACGATAATGAATTAATTTTATAATATATACAGAGAAAATGTAACATTTGTTATATATAATTACTCATTACAATGTACTGTACTACTTCACATGTTTCCCATATTACGAAAGTTAATTAAATGAATGACATATATTATATAACAGCAAAAACATAATTTTGATATTCGTAAATCTTAGTCTCTGCTTCGCTCATATACTAAATAAACGTATAAAGTTAAATAAATGTAATATGATTCAACATACTGTCTCAGATGCTAATTTTCCATGATTCAATCAAAACAGCGTAGTTAATTTCAAAATACAATTCCAAAAAAAAATAATAATAATAATAAGAAGCCACCATCCAAATATATTACATGAAATTACAGCCACCCATCGTGAATTCGAACGCAGATATTCTATTTACAGTAACGCTACCAAACATTCTGATTACAATAGCACGAAAAGTCCCATTGCTGTAATGTTTACACCGACGACATTACACATTCACATGCACACATTCACATTTCACCGGACAATGTATAATGTAAAATTGTTCTATCAAGACGACAAAATTCACAGAAGCAATACCGGCATACATTTCCGCGTGTGTATGTATGATTGTATATGACTGCGTCTGTGTACGTGTGCGTGTCCGCGCGGCAAATCACAAGGACAATTGTAGATTGTCAAAATGGCAACATACATAAAGCCAAGGCTAAGTTGAACAAGAACAAACACACATTTCATCACCCCTGACACAAACATCGTGTTTGAAATGCAGCCACCCACACATACACTCACAAATTCACATACATTCATAAACAAAACCAAAACGCCCTTGTGCGGAAAGATAAAATTAAAACGCAGCGCCAAAATGTTCGCGCGCCCCACGAAACAATAAAACACAATAGAAATTCATTATCCACAATTGCGTTCGCGAAATGTAACATAAAGTTGGCGCTGACGTCATTAATACGCCGTGTTTTCGCGGTGTCGTAATGTGTTTGTTTGAATGTAATGGTGTTGGATTGTGGTTTGATGGTGGTGGTGGTGGTGCTGATGGACTGTCTTGAAAGAGCGGACGCATATACTATTTTCAAGCGTCTCGCTCGCGTTGAAAATTCATTAAGCAAATTCGCCCGGCGTTGTAATCGTTGTCTAACTATATGCGCTTGTTGCTTTTGTGTTGCAGTGGTTCTTTTGGACACAACGACGGAGGCAAGTCTCGACTGGACGCGCTACCCGTACGGACCTCAGGCTCAGACGCCCGGCGTAAGTACCTCACGATTTTCTCTGACGTTAATGACGATAATCCGCGAGAGGACGGTACCGTTAATCGCCCGCGGCGTGTATTATCACCGTCATTCATCACACGCGCCTCTACCAAAATAGATTGCTCACATTTCGTGTGTCATCCCCTGTCCCTCGTTCATTCCACCCCCACTCAATGCTTTTGCTTTTCACTTTCATTTACAGTACAGGAAATGACACAGAATATTAACGGTAATTTTAGCTACAAATTTATTACTCCAATAGTTCATTACGGCACGAGCGTATCGTTGCAAATTATTTTGAGCCTTTGCAAATTTTGCGTTAATTTGTCGGGCCAAACTTTGCCCGACTTTTGGCCGACGTTCAAAAACTTTTGTCACCATTGATTCCGTCGCGACTGATCTGACAAAAGATATGCGCCTCCTTCATCCCGCGCGATTATCATAAATGGATTGGTCTCGCGGCAAAACGCAAAATCAGCTTTATTTAAGAGGATTTTCGTGCACGGAAATAAGACGACGGGGGTTGGGCTTTTATAGTGAATTAACGTGTACGCCGAACAGTTCTTAAAATGGGCCCACCACCGCAAGAGGATTTCGGTTACGGTGAATGGATTGCTTTTATGCAAACGCGAAATCCGTTTACTTTTTCGCCGGCTTGTTTGTTAACGTTTTGTTCCGCTTTCGCTTCTTCCGCAAAATTAAGATAACAAAATGTTTTCTCATTCCACTCGCGGTTTTAACCTTTTGTTTTACACCAACAATATTTGTGATTAAAGTGACTTCATTCATGAAGATTACATCTTAAAATGTCAGTTTAATATTTAAACTTGAAACTTATTGTCAAATGTAAAACCAACTTTGACAATTTATTTACAATTTCAAGGACTGTATTTCATTTATAAATATTAGTTTGTTATGTATTATCTTATTTATGATAAATTTTAAACTTTTGAATTAACCTTTGGGCATATATATATAAAATATAAATCTTCTTAATAGACCCATTATTACCATTAAAATCATCGTCAGAAGTTGCTTAAAATACTTAAAACTTAAAACGTCTTAAATTTAAACGAACGTACAACATAGCGGCATCTTATATTCTAAGACACCCATTTATATCTAAAATACTTGTCGCTTTAAATCAAGAAACTCGTCCCTATAAGTCAAAACACTAAAGTCTTAAATTACGTCAGCTTACTTGTTGCCTTAATTCATGACACTTGTCTTAATTTAAGGGACTTAATGCACGATTGAAAATACTTGGCCCCGCTACGAGTCACTCTCTACTTTTAATCGTATAACGAATATTAAATAAAACATTTACAATATGCTAATGTTCTGAATGAATTTGAATTGATTATAAGCAAAGTGAAGGGTAAACAAATAAACAAACCAAAAAATGAAAAATAAAATTTGACCCATCGAATCGATAAGTCAAAACTGGTACAAGACACACAGCGAGACATTATTGAACGTCGTAGATCATTCGGTGTGTTTCACACTTGTCAAAAGTGCGAGAGCGACTTTTTTGTGACGACGAAAAGTTGCAAGACGAATTTCGGTTACAACGACTGCGGTCGATCGCGCGCGAATAAGGCCCCGCAATGGTTTACTCGGTGCATTTAAATCGCGGTCCGCGCCGCGATGCATTCAATCATAAAATTCGCTCGTGAGTAGCGTGCCGCATACTGGAAATACTGGTTCGGACCAGCGACCCGGAATATTCGGTACATGCCGAACTCGAACAAACTAACTACAAAATACACCACACGTATGTAGAATTGTACGTGTGTTTCCATAGACATACACGATATACATATATATATATATAATATATATACGTGTATGTGTGTTCGTATTTATGTTCCCACATATATATACATTTATGTATCAGTAGAGATAAATGTACTATATATCCAGACATATACGCATATATTGAGGAAACCACTATATATATATAGGTATATATATATATATATATATATGTATATATATATACATATACATTGACACATGTGTGGTTGTATATACGTGCGTGTGTCGGATCTGCAACGCACGACAACGCCCGAAGGATTGCTGAACTTGCACGTCGAGCTTCATTGAGATTTGCGAACATGCAGGCGGCGCCCGAAATAATGGCATTTCGAATCCAAATTCAACTATTCGAAGATGAGCGAGAGAACGTGGCATGTGGAGAGGGAAACACCAGCAGCGATATTTTGATAGCTCTGATGGGCATACACGAAGTCGTTAACGTTGTATCAATATTGCCAAGCTTCATGCCAACGAGCAGCTATTTTGTCTCTCGCGACTACTCCGAGTTAAGATAAGCGAGTGGCAACCGCTGTTTAGCTCTCGCGATTGTGCCCGGGATGAATTTAATTGTACAAATTGCTACCGCGTAGCGTATTGTTTCGCACGCCTTCATGTGACCTAGCAACCAAACGCTCCAAGTCATGAGTCGCTTTATTTTTATTTCCAACAAGTTTTCTGACAATTTATTTCAGTTTCAAGCGAAGATAAATTATTAATTTAGCGTATATTGACAAAATGCACCTTTTCGACACGCTGTTTCGGTTGCAGGATTTATGCGATACAAAAATTGAAATATATCATATTTCTTTTTTCAATTTCAAAATCATCAAAGTATACCGACTTGCATGCAGAATGTAGTTGTTGCTATGCCATCAATAATGTTTGTAATTATTTTTTACGTTCAAAAAATGTAATTTTGATAAAGCAAAGTAGGCGTATATCTTTAGAGCAGTAAAAACAGATGTATTTGTTGTAATGACAAAATTAAAAAATACTCGTCTATAATCAAAAGTTCACATATTCATTAAAATATTTGCACTAAAATTTCATTTACGTAAAATGAAAAGTTAACAACATACATTTTAAAGTAACACTGCAATAAATTTTATCACGAATATATTATAAATTCAATAATTGCTTAAATAACTAATCTAATTATGCATTAAACAAATAAAATTCAATAAAAAAGTTAAACAAGTTTAAAAAATAAATTAAGTATTATAAGTTTGTTTCTGGTGTTCCTGATAAACTATATTTCCACAATTAAATTTTATCTTGAATATAGATACAAAATGTTGCAAAATATAATTACTTATCAGGAAAATTCGTTAGAACATAATGATTCAGAGAATCATAAACCGGAGCTAGAACATAGCAGAATCCATGCAATTAAATAAAGCAGCATAGCTGTGCAATCCATAACAAGCCTTGGTGTTTAATTCGAGTACAAAAGCAAAGCGTTGATACGAAAAAGTCGAAAGATGCTTTTTTTTCTATTATTTCTTTATTTTTTTTTAACAAAGTGTAAATTGTATCGATAATTGTGCCTGTAGATTCGATAAGGACCATGAAAAATTCTGATAAAGAGTATCACAATCGATGAAAATCTACATTGCAAATTCACATTAATTGTATCGCGAGAATCCGGGCGCTAAATTGATTTCTTTGAACGCGTATCCCGCATCGACTCCTGGTATAGATTTTATCGTACATCTTACAGTTTTTCCGTATTCGATCGTTTATCGCAATAGAGTGCGTCGAGATTAATTATAATTCATGTTTAATGTAGCTTCGACGAATGCGTAACTGTAATAGGACTTTTATGCTAAACGGAATTTCGCGATTGAGAATGTGTAAGTCAACTTGGGAACTTGGAACGGTTGTTTTAATTAAGAGAGAAGTTGTAAATAGCAAATAATTGAGAGAAGCGGACAACGGGCAAAAGAAGAGTTTCTCCTTTTTTTTTCTTTCCCTGTCAATGCACACCTTTATCTTTGTAGGTTATGATAGTTGTTTGAAGGTTGATGGCCATTTTTCGAGAGTTGTGCATATAAAATACAGTCGCTTTATTATATTTTATACTAAGTTACTACTAACTTCAAGATCAAAACTAAATGATTAAATTAAAATGAATAAAAAGTCACGTTTCACAACTTGTTAGTATTTTCCGTTTAGTCATAAATCTGTGTGATTTGTAAGAATTTATGAATAAAATTAAGTAAAATATTTAATTTACAATTGAATATTTTACTATGTTGATTATCCTTATTTTTTTTCTTAAATTAATTGAAACATCGGAATGCATAAAAACAATATAAACATTATGAGCCTACAGAAACGGTAATAAATGCTAAACTAATTACAACACATTACTAAATTGTAAGAAAAATTATATTTAATAATAAATTTTGCTTTTAAATATTGAAAAAATTGGACCAACATTGTAAATGAAAAGCCACATGTAAAGCATCAAAAACGATAATTTGAAATTAAATTGCAATTGTCAGAAAATAAGTTGTTAAAAGAGAATTAAAAGTTTAAAGTCAGATACAAATGGGCAATATAAATCGCACACGTTGTAACTAAATAAGAGAGTGATAAAAATATCAAATTCGATTGTACTGTTTATAAGCATTTGCAGCGAGTCGTAACATCCGCAACATTAAGTTGTAAAAACGTACGGCATTGTTGTAAAAGCCGTGGACAATAAATGAACACGAACGAATAAAATCAAAAGATTGCATAAAGGAGATAAATAAAGAGCGAATATAAATAAGTGTGATTGAGGGCTTCGTTGGAACATTGAATTTATTCCCAACTAATTAAAGCTGTCAAGTTCGTGCGGTGTAATTTAAAGTTGATCGGCGCAGCCGACAAGAATCGAGAATATATATGAGGAATTGTTTATTTGTCTATATATATAGGGTGATCAAAAGTAAAAGTCCCAAAAGGTGTAGTTGTCCAGCTATGTGGCATATTGTTGCATACATGATTAACATCATTTTTCTTCTCAAATATTTTGATCACCCTGTAGATACCTATATATATATATATAATAAGAATTTTTGCGCGAGCACTGATTGGCTGGACGACCCGGTTAGCGCGCGAGGTTAGGAAGCCCGATCGGGGACCCACGCGGCGTGTTCGAATGAAAGGCCGGGGCGCGGGCTCGCGTGTATATTCGCGATCTCCCGCGGCTCGTCGTGTGTCGGGCGCCATGTTTGTTTTGCGGTTGTTAAGAGCACAGCGGGCCGCCAGACAGGTTTGAAATCAGTTGCCTTCTTCTCATCCCTCGCGGCCTTCTTCTCGTTCGGGTCCAGCTACCCGTGCCCTCTCAATTTGTGCGCCTCTCGCTCGTCCTCGTCGTCGTTTTCAACAACAGACACCAGCAACAACAACACCATCTACTACAACAACAACTACAACACATACATTTATATAGATACATATACATGTATATAAACGGGACTCAACAAAAATCACGCCATATTTGCATAGACCATAATAAATCTCGATGGCAATTTGGGGTATGCAAATATCTCGCGTTCTTTTTGTAGATTAATTTTCTTCGCTTTATTTTGAATTTCGGAGCCCCTGCCACTTTTCTTTCTCTTACGATCGCAGCCCTTTCTTCCATCTCCCTCCCTCTAACCATCTCGTTCTTATTCTTTGGGCCTTAACAGTTGACTTTTCTGACTTATCTTTTTTCTATCTCGCTTTTTTGATTTTTGTTTTTGTTGCTTATGTTTTTTTTTTTTTTTTTGTA
>JABFPJ010000139.1:0-60496 GCA_022817425.1 Gryon sp. ZL-2020 | reverse complement strand
TCATATAATAATTCAGAATTAAATTAAAAAATGACTGCACATTTTGAAATTATAAGCTTAGCAATAAAAGTCAAAAATAAGTACGAATACAATAGAACAAAAATAGGACAATTTCATAAAGGTTCATGTTTTCGACAAATTTATGCATTTGAATTGAAGTTACTCGGTGTACATTTGGCAACAAGAAGACTGTATATCTTGACTTTGCCCTGCAAATGGGGTAATAATAAGGCATCATTAATCCTCCAGGCACTTTTTATTAAAAACAATTTCGCTGGATTGAACAGTCGGGTAAAATAATCTCCGAACGAAGAAAAAAAATATGTAAAAAACAAACTTCAAACTGATAAATGACCTTTTAATACAACAAATTCAGATAAAATAGTTCGTCTGACGTATTATAAATTAGCATTTCAGGATCGAACATTTTAGCGTATTTTTTTGAAATATTCAGCCATTTCTTACTAAATAAATCATTTGACATTAATGAAATTAATTCAAGACGAATATTTACATTAAAATAAACATCTGTATAATACTTTTGTTGTATTTTACAAACTGTTAACAGACTTTTTGGTCATAAAATTAACATAGGTAAAATATTCAGCGTACAAATAAGCAATCACGACAAGCGTTTCAAACGAATTAACATAATGCGCCCGAACCCCAAGAAATATCGCATTTTCACCCCATAACTTCAGACGTAATTGGAACAAGTCAATATATTACACTTTATCAAAGTACAGGGGATTACAATTAGAAAAATCGGTAGTGAAATAAATCTCAATTTTTGACATTTTGGAAATTTTGAAATAAATATAAATGTTTTCAGAGAAGCAAACGTTCTTTAATTTTATTTATTGCAGTATTTCTACTTATAGCTTCCAACTTTGTAACGATACAAAATGTACCAACTTTTTATAAAGTTATATTTTAATGCATAAATAAAGTTTATGCAAACTGAACTGAAAAAGTTACTTAGTATTCTCGTTTATTAACACACTTAATCACGCATATGTAAATATACTGTTACATAAAAAAGTGTTCCTTCACTGTATTTAAAATTGTGTGTTTGAGTAATAATAACTATAACTATCTTTTGTAGTGTATTAACATTTACACAAACTTCAACATTGTGGAAATTATAAAGCGTTTGAATGTATTCACTGATAACACATTTTTAAAGAAATTAAAAAAATATTAAAAGCATTTTCTCAAATATGGTTTTTTCATGTTTTATTATTTTGTTGATTTACAATTTTTATTTATTTCATATTATACATAATTGATTTAAATTTAAAATAAAATTTTTAGTTAAAGAAAATTGAAAAACAGGTTGTAAAATAAAGTTATTATCAAAATATGTTTAAACATGTTTTGTTTTTTATTATAAATAAAAATAAATAATAAAAGAAAAGTAGTTAAAGTTAAATTGAAAGCAATTATTACTTGCATGAATGGCATAAATAGCATCGTTTTTATTTATTGTTATAACTTTTTAATTAAAACATTTATTGGGTTCAGACCCGTACAATTCTGTGGACGATATTAAATCTTCGATTATATTCAACTACGACATTTAAATATCACCTACCCATTAATGTAAAGACAAATATGCAAATATTCGCTTGTCTGATTTATAATTACACGAGTATCTACAGAAACTGTTGAGTTCATTTTTTGGTAAAATTCAAAGAAAGAATATCAGGAATAAAAGTTACATTTAAATAATTAAATTACAATGTAAATTATACAATAAAATATTTTACATAAAAAAGTAATTGAACCGAGATTTACATTGTTTGTTTGTGTTTAATATTTCTTATTCATGATTCATCACTTCATTCATTCATCCAACACAAATTTTTCAACCGATAAGGAAATTTTATAAAGAATTTTCATGTATAAATGTGTTAAAAATAAATAAAGAAATACGAGAGTTCAGTTGCTTATTTTTATTTTTTTAACATTTTATAATTATAATGATAATATAACTGATTTAAATGAAAAAAGATTATTTCACTTTTTAATTCAAAGATACCAAAAAACACCTCTTTCCATAAATATTTATGTGAATAAAAATCAAGGAATAAGGAAGATAACATTTAAATGAGTTAATTTTTACATACATTAATAAATATTAATGTATATTATAATATAATATAAATAATAATTTAATCTATAATCATTAACTATATTACTGATTATGATAAGTAATAATATTAAAAATACTAATATAAAAATTATCATCTTTCTGACAAACTATTCTGATAAAAATGTTAGAAATTTGAGAACTATTTTCATAAAAACTATTACTGTTTTCATCATAGAAGATGAAAATTTTTGGTTTTAACAAGTACACCCTTACTTTGTTAAAAAGATGATAATTTTTATATTCTTAGTTTATTTAGTGAAAATTTACTAATGCATGCATTAATACATTTTCTATGTCAATAATAATAATGTCACTAATGTACATTTTCATTGATGAACAAAATTAATTATATTACAAATCAATTATTTGAAACTCAATCGATTAATCTATACTTTATTCACAATAAGTCGAAAAAGCGTTAATAACAGTATTCGTTATTTAATATTTGTTATCATGAAAAGCGAAATGGAGTTTTTAGAGCAAATGCAGTTTTGTTGCTAAGAAGTAGCGCACACAAAAGAATCTTCTTTCGTTATTTCCATTTTTAACTCGTTTTATGCAATTTTATAAATAAAATTCAATATGAATTTTGATTTTAAAAAAGTTGAAAGAAAAAAAACGAAAAAATAATAATAATAATAACGTACATAACTAAATGTAGAAAATAATTTGGAAGTTTTGATTTGTAAAATCAAATAATATTTGAAATTATAACTTTCATTTATAAAAAGTTAAGTTTATAAAAACAACATGTTTAATACTTTTGCTAATAATTCATATAAAAACAGCGTCAATGAATTATATAAAAAGTTTAGTCATTAAAGATAACTGTTATAAAAGTAATAATCAGCTTAGAGGGAAATTCAATTACAGCAGCAAAAACAAATTTCGATTAAATAAATCGAACATTTCGAACAAAAATAGATCAACTGACAAAAAAATTATTTTACACTCGTTCTACATAAAATATCACGTCGATAACCTCCGTATGAATCGAAAACATTCGAAAATCCATCCAAAGTGAGAGTCAACATAACTGTTTTCAGTTGCATATTTGACGTTTGACATTTAAAGGGTACGAATCTGAAAATTAATTTTCCCAACTACCATTGTTTGCAATATTTATCACATTAATTATACCTCAAAAATAAAATAATAAAAGAATTAATAATAATAAATAAATCAAAAGAATCATTGAATTTAATCAAAATAAAATTTAACTAAATATTCTGTCAATATTCTTACGAAACAATGAATAAAGCCAACAGATTGTGTGAAAACAAAATCTAAAAAAGCAACATTTACAGCAACATTACTTTTTAATTATTCATACACACAAATATGTTACATTACTTCACCATGAACGATCGATTTTGCACATAAACCTGTCAGCACATAACCTAACCATAACATCCACCTCAAATCACAAACTTAAAAAAAAGTTCAACTCAATCACAAATACTTTTTATAAATATACCAAAAAATCCAACTTGACAATGTGTTTGTCCAAACACCAGATACTTCACTTGATAATTGATTGTGTGAATCTGACCCAAGTGTCGCAATAACTGATAATAATAAAAAGTGAAGAAATTTAAATTATTTAATGTACGATAACGATTGCAACATTTTAACCAAGATTTAAGACGAAAGATATAAAGAACGAATTGGATTGACGGTGCGCAAAAAATTTGCGCGCGCGAAGCGAAAAGTGTGGAGTTGCTGAGGGTCGGAAAAGTGTGATTTTACGCTCGTCTGTTTCTTTGGCTAACGAAAAAAAGAAACGAGATCGAACGATGATCAAAGCGACGGCGCGCGCGACACTTTGCGTCGCGACGTAACGCCCGGCCCCGTCGTCGTCGTCGTCGTCGCACCAACGATCCGTCGGCCCGACGGCAAAAATCGATATCTCCGTTGCTCTCCTGCAAATGACCATGGATTTTTTCTTCCCGCTCGTCTTCTTATTCACTCATTTGTGATCTCAAAATGACGCGTCGAAGGTCGAGGATGTTCGTTGAGTGATTTCATTTTTTCGAGTTTGTCAGTCGACGACGAAGACGACGACGAGGTTGACATAACACACGGTGATACTCACCGTGAGAGAGCGATGTGTCCGAACAAGATGCCGGCGAGTGTTGTCGCAGTCTGACTGACAGCCGCAACACCCAACGAGCTGAGAACACCGTCACGATGGGTGCTCCGAATTCCTACGACGCAGCTCAACACCCACGAGGGCCAGATTCGGAACACCTAAAGTCCCTAGGTGGTAGTTCATGTGCAAAATGGGAACTAGTGTTGGCCAGGTAGATGCTTACTTTGCCGACAACTGGTCAGGAAATTGCTCTGAGTGAACTAGTTAATCAAGAAGTGGAAATATATTGGAAATTAAGAAAAATAAACAAAAACGAATAGGAAAAATGACACCTTGGTTTTTTTATTAACATTTAAATAAGTAATGTAACATACGTTATCAAACGATCTGGTTGATAAGACACCTGCGCTGTGTCGCCAAAAAATTTCCTTTTAATTTAAAATCTCATTTCAATAATAAAATGTATAATATCTTAAGGAGGTTGTTCTAATAGCTCAAAAAAAGCCATTAAGTTGAAAATTTGTATGATTCTATAATCAATAGATTACAATAAAGGCCTATCAATTTTCACAATATAGTTTGCGAGATACAAATATTAATATCGTTGATTTTTAATAGAATTCACATTAGTCTTATGTAAAAATTAAGCAAATTCAATAGTCATGCTATTATGCTTGAATTGTGCTAAATGCTTGAAAACTGTACTGTAAAATTGTTTCAAATTTTTTGCTTCTTATGCTTTTTAAATGGAATTAAATAGCATACTCTAAAAGCATCTTTATATTCATCTTGTATTGGAACAACCTCCTTAAAATAAACTATCCCTTTCCTGCTTTACTGTTTATTAAAACCAATTTTATTTTGCAATATTTATGAAATTATAAGAAATTTGTACAGTTTAAGCTATAATTATATAACTAGATTCTTTCAATAACAAAACTGCATGCAAATTTGAGTTTACAGTCGATTTTTGCTCTATTTTTCAGATTATTTCAAGCTAGACATTGTTTAAACTGAACTGGTCGAATTTTTAAATCAGGGCAATTTATAAAAAATGTTATGGATATATTTTGATTGTTCTTTTACTCAAAAAAATTGTTTACTTGTTATTAAAGCTTCTACAATGTGTATAAATGGATTCGTATTATTATAGTTTAGAAAATAATGTTAATATTTCAAAGTAATGTATTGAAAACATTTATTTTCTTCTCAACTGACAATATATTTACAACGTTAATCGCGGCATATTTCGCCTTTTCTCCTTCTTCAGACGCTCTTGTTCAATCAATTTCATCGACAGTTCCTCTGAAACTATGTGTCCTTTATAAACCAAAGGTATTGGCTTCCACTTATATAATTTCAGTCGACTTGCGACATACTCTTTTGCATCAAACTTTTGCGCCTCTTTAACTTTCGCCCATAGTTCTGCCTGGAACATTTTCTCTCGCTTAACGCCTCGTCGCTTATTAATCTTCCTTAATTCAGCCTCGTGGTTATTTCTCCATTTCCTTCGTTTGTGTTTCTTCACCTTCTTTCGGCGAATTATAATTATTGACAATTTTCTACATTCTTTTGATTGTGTGTTGCCATACATTGGCAAATCCAATTGCCTTTCTGGTGTTATATCGATCTTTTCGATAATCTTTTGCATTGGATTTTGAATTTCATATTTGTTTATAACAGGCGATTCGATGATATTATTTATCGTCGGAATTCCTGGTGGCAAATTTACATTCACATTTATTGAACGAGCTGAAAAGTTGATTAAATAATCTTTTGTTGATTTACATTGTTCCTCATTGCTTCTAATTGTTTGTAAATTAATCGCCGCAAATGCTTTAGTGCAATTTACATGTTTAGCTGTGTGATATTTTTGGGTACAAATATCTGAAAATATTAATAAAATTGTTAATATTACAATTCATGAATTCATCAATGAATTGCGAAAATAATGCGACAAATAAAATAAAATTTTTACAATTTTGCAACAATTTTTTTTACTTTATATACAAATTTATCGTTATTTTATTCATAAAAACGATTATTTCAAAAGTAGTAATTCAAAGTATATATAATTTTTCCTCAATAAAACAAATTAACACTCGAAATAAAATTCCTTCAAAGTAAGGTTATATTTTACACAACAATCTTGCTCCAACGAAAAATCAATATTTCCATCTAAAATAACACAAATCTAAACAGCATACCTTTTCCAACTATTGTCAGTCGTCTAAATGTTTTGCTTAATGAGCAAATTGACATCTTTTATTACAAATAGTTTGTAAAAAGAAATACTTGAAGTTAGATTATCTCGGCCATCATATTTTTAATTTAAATACCCCGTGCATTTGTGTCTGACTCTGAAGTGTTCTGAAGTCTGAAGTATTTTGTTACAAACGATTTGATAACATTGCTATACTTTATCTCTGTCTAATTCTTTAGGAAGAAATGAAATAAGAACAGAAATTACAGACTTCCTACATCATCGACATTTTTATACATTTTTGACGTTTATTTATTTTGTATTTATAAAAAAAATCCAAATTATTTCTGCATGTTTTTTTTAACAAATAAAGATAGCAAATACATCAATTCTTTATGATGATTATCTTTGAATTATTAATTAAAAGTATTTTTTAAAGTTGCTGAATTTGAGGAAAATAAAAAATAAATTTAATAATAATAACAAATAATAATTATTATAAAATATATTAGAACTAATATTTAAATTTGTGTTGTTTCAGTGTTTAGATAAAAATAAACAATAGGATTGTAATGTGACAAGGCCACAAAGACTGTAGCACCATCTGCAATTAAGTTGGACCACGGTAATCTACACGACAATAACGCCGAACCCGAACGAAGTGGAATAGGGGGCCTTTACGCATATGTTGCGCACTCTTATGCTAATGACCGAAAAAACACAACACAGAGACAGCGGCCGTGCGTGTGCTCCCACGTACACGTTCGAGCATCTCATTCTCGCACGTCAGTCAGTCAGATCAGCGCTTTTGAGATTCGACAGCAATGTCGGCAAGATGACAGCGGACGTGTGACGCTCGGATTGTTTTGGTTCTTTTTTCGTCCCCCAAGAAAAACCCACGAAAATCTATTCACAATTAAAAACGTGATTGAAAAAAAGAGTTTTTGAAAGAAAAAAGTTATCAGATAAGGAAAAGTTGTTGTTTGTTGGGTTTTGGAGTTGATTTAGTGTGAGTGCGGCGCGCAAGCTGCGCCCCAGGTGCGCGCAAAAGCTGGATTGAAATAAACGTCGTCGCGCCCATGTGATGTCGTTGTTGTGTGCAGTCGCAATTGTTGGCCGGACACGAATAGCTCGTTCAAAATGAGCGTTTACGGCGACTTTCAGCGCGTCTGGGTGCAGAGGTTCCCGGACAGCGCCTTGCCCGCTGCTTGGGAGGAAGACGTCAGGGTCAACCTTGTTAAGCACAAGCACAAGGTTCTTTTCTATCATTTCATTATCTTCTTTTTATTACCTTTTTTGCATACTAATTTGTATTATTCATGATAGAAGAAAAGTCTTTTTAAATGAAGAATGTCAAAATGATGAGCAATTTTATGACTTGATGGATTTGTTATTCTTTGAATATTCAACACTTTAAACTTTAGTTTGACCGAATTTTAAAAGATATTGGACAAGTTTGTTTTGCAAAATTTAGATTAGTTTGATTAGTTCATTTTGAGAATTTTTTTTATGAAATTTGCTTTAGATAATAATTTAATAAAATATTGATCATTTGACACTGAGAAAAAAGTGATGCATTGAAATACATTTTGGATTCATTGAAAATGTATATATTTTGACCAAAAATATATGATTCTTTCACATTGTTCATTGTCACGCCGACTCTTTCATTATTTCATTATTGTTTGATTAACGCGAAAATTGAGTCATCAATTTGAACACACTTCACGACTTTAATTGTTAACGAGGTTATTACAGCATTTCTTTTTTTCTCCTAGTTTCAAATCAAGTGATAAATAAGTTGCACAAAATCGTACAAAAATAAACTTCAATGCATGTCAAAATTTTTCAATTCTATCATCATTTATGATAATTATGTAATGACTTTCTTGAATATTAATTAGCTTCGATTGTTTCATAATCGTTACGTTTTGATTAGTATTTTTTAGCTCGAAATTTATAATTTGTATTTTCTAATTTACATTCCCGGTTTACTTTTCACATCAATTATCCGCGTTTTCATTTGAAGCTACAATATTTTTCAGGTTATCACATCATCTGCACGTCATCAATCATCATCACGGGAATATTTAATCATTTTGCTCAATAAATCTTGGATGTGAAAATTAATTAGGTTTTGGAAATTTTCGGACAAAAAAGAAGCATCGCTTTTACTTGTGATTTATGCCAATTTATGAACACTTTGTCAAAATTCATAAGATAGCAAAAACATTATTCATGATAAGATAGTTTTTTTTGTATTATTATAATTATTATTATTATTCAAACCAAACGGAAGGATGTTTTGGTGATTCCATATTTTATCAAACAGTGACACTAATGCTCGATGACTGTACATTGTGTTTACATTTCCCGTTGATTATTTATTAAATCCGCGACATGGTTATTGGTGCGCTCATAGACCGGAGTATGCCCCCCCTGCGCGAGTTGAGCAACAGCTTGTAACTCGCGTTTCAAATGTGCACGAAAGCAAAGAGAAAGTTATGAAATTCATGAAAATGTATAATATGAATTGATTATATAGAAATTTTCGTTGAAAGTGTTCACATGAGGGATCGCTCAATTATCGTTGGAGATATTTTTTTTACGTTTTGAGATGTTTATTTGTATTAACATTTGAAACGTCTTTGAGAAGAGATCTTTTTTATCTTCAAATTACATATGCCGATTTGGATTTAAAATTGAAAACTTAAATTATAAATAAAAAAATTGTTTAAATTCAAATTTTTTAAATTACAATTTTTTAATTGTTTAAATTTGATTTCAATTTTTTTAAATAATTTGTTTAACTGTTTTTTAATTTATAATTAAAAAAAGGAATTTTTCAATGCACAAAATAGGTATATCACTTTTTGTGATAAAAATAGTAGTGGTATTCTAAATGTCAATAGATAAAAATACGAGGTTTAACTTCCTGTGAATGTTAACTATAATTGTTGATTATTTTTAAACGTGAAAAATGTAACTTAATTGTTGAAATTAGCCGGTTTAGTAAATTATTTATTTTCTTAGTTTTGATTTTTATTAAAAAGTTAAAGTTTAAAAGAAAGAAGATTTGTCCAATAAAAAAATGTTTTTTATCCAATTATCGTTTATCATTAATTACGTCTGATTTATTACACAATTTTGTAGACATTTCTATAAAATAAAAGTGATCAAAGTTGCCGAATAGTTGAAATGGAAACATACGGTTATTCAACCTTTACAATCTTCTTGTTTAAATTAAGACTTATCAGTTATTAAGAGAACTAAATGTGAAAACCGAACATTGATTTCACACTGATAATTCATTACGTTTTAAGATAAAAGCTACATTAATCTTTCAAATTTGTACAATAATTATTGTAATCGTTAATTAAAAAATGCATTTATCTGTTGAAATTTGTATGCTTTAATGAAATTAAAATTCTCTAGAAATATTAACTTTTGTTAATTCATTATTTTAATTGAATTTTCTTGTAAGTTGAATTAAGCTTAACGAAATAATTAAAAATTTACAAAGTTAATTGTTAATTAAAATAAATATAGTGCTGCAAAGAAGAAATGTTTTTGTAATTAAAGTAACATTATTTTATATATTTATGTTCCATTTCAATTTAATGAGTTTCGTTAAAAAAAAGCAAGTGTAAATTATTTGATTAAATTTCAAAATCGTACATTAATTTAAAATAAAAAATAAAAAACATAGTATTATAGATTGTCATTTAATAATTTAAAATTTAAAAAATAAATAATTAAAAAATCCTTATCAATCAATTCAATGAAATACTCTCACGACTCATACGAAGAGCATAAAAATAATATACATGAATATCGGATGAATTTTTATAACCGTTGCGCTGATTATGTCTAATAATAATAACAAGAACAACATGATAAAAAAACCATGTACTTGACATGGTAGAATATATTGACATATAGATAAGATAAAAATAAATTTGCTCGATTGTGCGTCCATAAAAATATTTATACAAACAATTACTTCATTTACATAAATCAATTGCAATTAATTACAAACACATTATCATATCATTTATTGCCTCAATTTCATTTAACAATCAAATGAATGTCCAATGACTTTGTTTCATAGCAATTAAAATATCAAAATTACTCATCATTAACATTTTTGGAATTTAAAAAATAATTAAAGCAAATATTTTATTTATATTTAATACATTTAATTAATCACTGAAGTAAAGCACAGAAAGTGATGATTGTAAAAAAGGAAATGAAGAGAAAAAATTTTCGATGGAATTACTTAAATGTTTGAATGAATTTCTTTGTTTCAGATTGCAGCATTGCGCGAGGAGTTGGAACAAGAGGAATATTATGTCGCGTATTTGGAAAGACTGTTGGCCGACGTTGAGCGGCAAAAGATTTCAGAGCCGAAATCGCCGGCGCCAAAGTCACCTAGTCGCAGTGGTTTCTCATCGTCGGAAAACAGTCTGCACGATTTAACGAATGCCGATGCAATTTTATCACCGGAGACACGCGAAAAGTCGTGTTCGCCGGTTCCTAAGCGCGAGGATATCAGTCAGTTGCAAGACAAGTGTGTCTCTGAGCTGAGCTCGACGTTGAGCTCGAGTCAAAGACCGAAGAGCGAGATACCTCGAAATACTGAAAAAGTGCCTGAATTCCGAAGAAACAGCAATCCAGACGTTCCGAGTAATTATGTTACTGTAATCGAAGTCGGTAGTTCTAAGAAGGAAAAAATGGAAGATTTGATGAAGGAGGAGGATGAAAAAGGTACACTTTTTGCCATCCTCCCAAAAGTTCATTTCAATTATGGATAAGAAGAACTTACCTTTTTTTAATTTAATTTCTTTGATTGCTTTTTTATAGGACTTAATTCAATTATCGAACGAAATAAAGATGGTATAATGATGCATTAGTAAAATGGTATTTGCACTAGAAAAAAATTGTTAAACAATAATAAAAAGAGAAATGTACATATTAGAGAATCGCATAAGAATGATGTTATCGGTTATTTTATTCTATAAATAATTTGCAAATACCACAGTTGATATTGATAATCAATTTTAATGCTATTATGATAACTAAATATATGTTATTTTCATGTTAACGTTGTTAAGTAGAGTGGCAAGTGTATTGCATTTAATTTTAACGCCTTTTAATGTATATTTTCTCTTGAATGTATATATTACAAATGTTCTTATTTCGAAGAAAATTACATTTCTGTCGGCTGCGCTAGTAATGCTTAGTTTGTATCATCGTATATTATTTTCGTACAAAATTATGACAGCTAATGTTATGGTTTATAGAGAGGAAAATTTTGCGAAATGTCTTGTATTTATTAACAATAATTGAACAACAATGTGATGATTTCTAAAATTACGGACTTATAACTCGATAATAATTTGATGATGAAGAAAATAATGAACATTTATATTAAAGAATCTTATGCAATAATCATCATTACAAAGTATCAATTTAAATCGCATTAGATTTAATGCTTTCATATTGAAATAAATTTTGTTCAGCAAAAATTGATTATGATGAAACGTTATTTTAATTGGTGTTTGATTGGATCGAGAAGACACAAAAATAGGAATAATTTATTTTTAGATTCTGAAAAAGCTACAACCGAAGATGCTGAAGACGGCGATGCGGAAGTGTCAGAAGAAGAGCCCTATTATGATTCTGTGGCTTTGGATCAAACTGGGGAGTATGTTTATATCGATGCCAGAGTTCCATCGGTTGGAAATAACCGAAATAAAATTTCCGTCTGTCGACCGCCGTCGCTTCCAGATTCGCCTGGCAATCAAAGCAATTATGTTAACATTGAATATTTTATTCAGTATGTTTATTCAAATAACTAATTATAGCAGAAAATATAGTAAACTATGTAATATATGTTTTTCTAATGGATTTTTAAGCAAATTGGATGAGTTACTTTGTTTAAGTAATGAAGTTAAATAATTTAAAGAAAGTAACTTGATTATGTTACAAGAATGAGAAACTCTATAACTTTAGTTTAAAATTCACTTATCATGATCATTAAATAAAGTTGCATTTTTAGTATATACTTAATGATGTTTTGTTTTTCTTCAATGCAGTTTAAATTCCAAAAGTACAAATCCATGTAGAAAATCATCCATAGTCTTGCGTTGCATATTTAGCATATTTGTACAAACGTTTGATGTTGGGTATTATTTTAGGAACCGAGCCGCGATGGACAGCGAAGATGAAGAGGCGGCCAATTCAGCACCTCCCATACTGCTTCGTACGTTGAGCACCGACAATGAAACAGGAAGCAGCGATGCCGAACCAATGAGTCTAAGCGAAGGTAGTTTGGAATCGCCGACGCCAACCACCCCGCGTCGTCAAGAAAAAAGTCACGATCTCGAGGACAATCGAACGTCCATGATTAAGTGCATCGTTAATTCAGTCGTGGAAAGTGAGACTATTTATGTCGAGTGCTTAAACGTAATGATTCAAGTAAGCACTTTTTCGCAAACACTTTCCTGCTCGCTGAATTTGATATTGATTATTACTTCTAATGTTGTTGTTTTTTTCTTTTTCTAACTTTTCTGTATTTTGTTGTTTTCTTCTTTTTTAGTACATGAAAGCAATTCGAGCAACTTTAACGACTTCGCAACCAGTTATTACGGAGGATGAATTTGAAACAATGTTTTTTAAAATCCCACAACTTCACGCGTGTCACCAAGAGTTTGTGGATAATTTAAGGAAAAAGACTGAAAAGTGGGATAACAAAACGACGATTGGAGAAGAATTTAAGGTTCTTTTCTTCTTCTAATCAATACTTTGAATTCTGTTAAATTAACTTATATTGAATATTCAAATGCATGTAAATTATAATCGAATCAATAAAATTCATTTTCAATTCTTTGAAATTCACTGCAAAAATTTCAATTTGCATTTAATTTACAGACGATGGCCAGCAATATCAAACATTATGGTGCTTTTTTACACAATTACGCGCGAGCTACGGACACTGTACGCAGGTGTTCTGCACATTCAGCACAATTCGGCAAAATTACTCGCGATATTCGTCTTCGGGGTTTTCCAAAAGGACCTGGACTTTCATTAGAGGATCTTTTGCATAAACCAGTTGCAAGGGTTCAGAAGAATGCATTAGTTTTACATGTAATAAAATAATATTGATTTTTAATATTATAAAATCGTATCTTTTTTAAACTCTAAATTACTAAAAAACACATTTTTGCAGGATCTTTTGAAGCACACGCCACTGAATCATCCGGATTATCTGCCTTTATCCGATGCATTAACAATGACGCGAAAGTTTCTGGATGAGTTTAATATCATCCAAACAAAATCAATGTTCCCGGTAAGTTGACGTTGAGAGATTGGTTGTGTTTAAACGTGTTCTGTCAGTTTTGTAAATTTGCCAACACGTGTACGCGGGAGTTTAAAATTGTCTTTCGATTACAGAGTCACGATCGAGCACAAAGGAGGCTGGTGAAAAATTCGTTTGTAGTGGAACTTTCTGACGGACATCGCAAATTGCGCCACCTGTTTCTTTTCAATGACGTAATTGCGTGTGCAAAATACAAAGCGTCTGGTCGAGATAAGTTTACGTTTGAATTAAAGTGGTATATTCCTGTGGCTGAAGCGTCGGTTATGGAGGATGGTATCGAACCAAGGGAAACAAGTCCGGCTAATGTTGTGTCGCTTCGGTAAATAAAAAAGTTGCAACTTTATTAATAACTCTATTATAACGTTGAATAATTATAATAATAATAGTTTGAAAGAGTATAAATAACGATGTTATATTCGTATATAAATAAAAAGTTATTAATATTGTATTAATAATATTGAGTTAATAATAATTTGTCTTTTTTTAGATCACAAGCATGTACAGTTCGGGATCAAATTTTATGGGAGGAACGAAACGACGAGAAACGTATACGAATTGGCGGACGAGGTTCCGAAAAGAACCGTAAAAAATTGGCAGAACTCGAGGCACAATTGGTATTGGCTTCACCCAACTTAGTTTTACGAGTCACGCATAAAAATCAGCAACGGATTCAAAATTCTTACACATTTTTCCTTTCAAGTGAATTTGAAAGGTCTCAGTGGATCGAAGCAGTTGAAGCATTGCAGCAGGTATTTATATCTATATTTTTATATCTATTTATTTTCGTCCACTTTTTATTAATAAACAGAATAAATTATTAGAGAATAATTATTTTCAATTTTGTAGGGTGGTCAACCTCCAGGACCATTACCATTATCAATGTACGAATTACAAGCATGGGTAACAGCGTGTCGTACGTATTTGCAAACCGACATGGGAAGTTACTTGTTGCGATCGGGTCGCGATGAGAGTCTTTTACTTGGGGATTTGCAGCTGACATTGTTGGGTCTCACACCACCGGGTTTGGATCGACCGGAAGACCTTTATATCGTCGTCGAGGTCGATAGTTACGGTCATTATTTCAAACGCGCTAAAAGCCGTGTTGCACGGGGTCAAGCACCTACTTGGGGTACGTGCCTTTTAGTTGCTACTGGATTTAACGAAATACTCTTTATTTCTCTTGTTCCAATTTAAATTTGGATACAAAGTACAAAGTACAGTGTACTTTTTTACTACTCTTTTTATTGTCATTCATTAATTTATAATTAATATATTCATGTTTCAATTGATGTT
Source organism: Gryon sp. ZL-2020 (assembly GCA_022817425.1). Lineage (NCBI taxonomy): Eukaryota > Metazoa > Arthropoda > Insecta > Hymenoptera > Scelionidae > Gryon > Gryon sp. ZL-2020. The sequence goes on along the minus strand of JABFPJ010000139.1, from coordinate 45,372 downwards.
GACATTTTGTTGAATTATTTTATTGTTTTAGGAGAAACATATGTGGTTGAATTAGAAGGTAGTCAAAATTTGCGAATACTTCTTTATGAAGATTGTGGATCACGTTCAGTATTGCGAGGAAAGTGCACGCAACGGTTAAGTCGATCGTGGCTGTTAGCCGACCATGTCGCCCGCGCGTTAAATTTAGGTCCTGTAACCCTTGATGTGGAACTCCGCTTCTTTCCGAGTGAAGTGACACTCAGACGCGTGCCTTCGGCGAAACCTCAGGGACTATTTGGAGCTAAGATTCAACAAGTGTGCAAGTGAGCATTCTTTTAAACAAATCAAACTCGACACCAAAAATAAATTTCAAATACAAAATTATTAAATGTTATCAATTGTATTTATTTTTAATTAAATAATGTACATTTTTATGTTAGGCGAGAGAAACGAGATATACCGTTTATAATAACGGCTTGTGTTAGAGAAGTGGAGAAACGAGGAATGGGGGAGGTTGGTTTATATCGTGTCTCAGGATCTGCTTCCGACGTAGCAAGACTCAAAAAGTCATTTGAAAGCAATTCATATGAAGCTGAGCAATTGCTCAAGGAAGTAAGTCTCTTTTTTTTATTTATCAATGAATGTTAAGAATTTTTATTGAAATTGGTTTATTAAATCATCATTGAATAAATTATCTTTTTAGGTCGACGTACATTCAGTAACCGGAGTTTTGAAACTATATCTCCGTGAAATGCCGGAAGCTTTATTCACCGACGCTCTTTATCCACAATTCCTTGAAGCTCATCACAGCGGCGACTTGTCGCGCAACGCCGAACTTCGAAAAGTCTTTGAAAGTCTTCCTCCGGTGAATAAAGCAGTAATCGATTTTCTCTTATCTCACTTGATTCGCGTGAACAAAAATGAGGAACAAAATAAGATGTCACTGCATAATCTTGCAACAGTATTTGGACCAACGTTATTACGACCCGGAATTGCGAGTCGCAACGATGCAAAAAGTAAAGATCCTTTGGCCGCCGGAACCGTCGACGTTATGGCGCAGGCTGGAATTCTTTATAGCTTTTTGCAAATTCACATGCAACAATATAATCAATCACTCTAGTCGAGAATTTATCAACGATTTTTCCGAGCGTGAAAAACATAATAAAACAAGAAGAAGAAATGAAGAAAAACGGAGCAATCGAGTTTGTCCATAATTAGGTTTTGCTGGCAAAGCTTTAAGCGTTGGTGTCTATTTAAACACAAAAAATGCAATCGAGTTTGAATCTAAACGACGAAAACAAAACGAAAGTATATTTGCCAATGCGGCACTGCTAATTTAGAACGTAAGTATCAAATGACGAAAAATTGTCAAACAGAAAAGAAAAAATAAAAAAGTCTCGATTTTGATTGATGAATTTCTATGTATATTTCAAATTATACACGATTTTATTGAAATATATAATATAAATTATGCAAGTTTTAGAAGAGACTTTTTTCGATTTTTCAAGGAGAATTTTTCGTACTTTCATCACTGTTTCATTTCAAATGGCACCGGTTGTTACGTTGTTAAAAGAAAGATTCTTTTTTTTTTCGTTTAAACTTTCTGTATTATATCAGTTACGATGCATTAATTCATACTTGATGATTATTTTTTTAAGATGAAGCGTAGAAGTTGATTGACTTGTGTGTATGTATATTACAGTCAGAAATATTCAGCGAGATCCGCCTCAATAATTGCGTAGTGACTTTGCAGCTGAACTGAATTAATCTAAACATTGTATGTACGTAAAGCGCAAATGAAACAAAGTGATATATTTTATACCAGACGATTATTGTGTATACATATTGTCAAAAGAACCAAGTGACATAGTTCTTAGTGTCTCGCCAAAATAGGACAAAATGCTTTAATATTGTACAAATTCTCGATAAACACAGATTGTTGGGAATGCACTTATTTTTATCACAATCAAAGCTGATTGTTTGTTACTTCTCAATTAACGATTTCTATTATATACATATAAATTCAAAAGAGTTAATTTGATTTTCAATTTTGATTATATTGTACATGATTATGTATAAGCTTCTTTATTGTACATACGAAGTTTATTTGATTTTATTAGATGTATAGTTTAATGAAATTGATTTTCTTGATGTGTGTTTTTTTACTAATTGATGCAATAAACTGTCCAAAAAATGTTTATCATGTACATGTTCAGATTTTTCAACTGCATTTCGTAAAGCCGTGTGTTTATTGAGAAAATGTTCAGCCACTGTGGAAATTTAGACCAAAACATAGGTATTGACCAATCATACAAAATGTAAATGTTTCCGAAACTTAATGTGTTCCTAATGTAATACAAGTAAATTCAAAGTCAAAATTTATTAATGACAAAAAAATAATTGTGTGATTATAAAATAATCGGGGTTGGCATACTTTGATTATACTGTATTTTAATTAAAATACTATTTGAGTTATATTACTTGTTAAATTAGATTGAGTTTATATTATATTTAAAGTTTAAATGTATTAGAATTAATTTATGATAAGACATTATAATTTTGCAACTGAAGAGAAATAATTTCTCAACCCCCACGAATTTTGATCTTCACTGTATTCAAATCGAAAAATTCATTGATTTTATATATTTTTTAGATCATAAAGTTTTCAACTATTGCATAGTTTGAAATCTATTTTTTCAATCATTTAACTTCGAACAAATTCAACACAATAGTTGCGTTCCTAGAGATTCCATTGAGTCTCTTGTCCATTCCACAAGAAAAAGGAAAAAACACATCCTGCGGAATATCCGTTCTTAAGAGGCCAATTAATTTGTCCTCGTATATTTTGCCAAAGCACGACCTCGCCAATATAGTGCGTCAATCTTCCCCGAACACGTGAACTATGTTTCCGCACGAAGCAATATAACTTTTTGAGATTAACGATTCGTCGAGTTCAATGGGTCGAACACAAATCATTTGTCGTCGTAAATGTGTTTAACAAGAACGCAAATTAATTGTCAAAAAATATATATTTTATCACTGCGTTTCACGCGATGCAGAACATTTTTTTTGATGAACTCATGCTTTTTTGATCAACAAATATGATGCAAAAAAAGAAGATATTTTTTGAAAAGAAAAGGAAAAAAAGAAACTAAGAAGAGAAAAGAAACAAGTATAGAGATGATCATGTTTTTACTTTTGTATCACCAAAAAGTACATACAAATTGCGATATTTGTGTCTACCATAATTCAATTAAATATAACAAAAGTGTATTATAAACGCAGCGTTAAATCCTGGAGTTAAAACAAAGAAATAATATAAAATTAGTCATATTAATCAAATTAAATTTTGTATCATGTAGATTTAATTAAAAGAATGCTAATGTATTTACACAAAAATTGCTACACAATACAACGAAGTTTGTCCAAAAGCAACAAATGAGTTATGTTAAACAAATGTGACGTTCAACTTTGTAGAGAAACAAAAAGCAGTTTTTCGAGTAAACTCGTTAGATTGTGTAGTTATATATAACACTTTTTGGGGCCACTCAACAGATATTTTAGCTTAAGCTGCATTTTTTATATAGACGTATTAAAATCTCAAACGTTCAATATATTCAATAACAAATTCCAAGTTTTAGGCGCAAGCTTTCTAAACTCATTGATGATCTTAACAGCAAAAATGTGCTCATTTTTTCATAGTTTTTTTCACTTACATATGCAGTATTAATATTTAAGTATTCTTATTATTTTATTTAATAACAAATTTTTGTATTATGAAATGTATTATGCAAAGATATACTTCCAATATGCAATTATACGATACTCCGCAATTATCGAAACAATTCAATACTGATTTTATATTTATTTATAATCAATTGCTCACACTTATCAAGTGACTTTACAAAGAAATATCTCATTTTCAATTTTCTACAAAGAATATTTTTTTAAAACAATTGTTCATTAAGTTTTATGCATAATTTAAAACATTTTTAAGATTAAACATTAATTTACTAACTTTATAAAGAAGAAACGTTTTGAAACATAGAAATTGTTTCAAATGTATTGAACTAATATTTAATTTAAGACTTTTCTGAAATTGTGCACAAATCATGATTTAATTACTACATACATAAATATTCTTAAAAGGAATACAATTTTTACATTAGCAAGTTTGACAAGTCACTTTAATGATCATCAATGATGAAAAAGAGAACCAGTAAGAGAAATTATTGAAAGTTGTACCTCGCGCTTTGTCATGATTTTGAATGTGAAAGATATGTGTTTCTGAGTGTTTTCATGTATGACTGTATGCCTGTATTTTTGTGTATGCGAATGTATAATCCCGCCCACGAATTATATATAACTTACAAAAAAACAACGTATCGTACAAAAAAGACAACATGTTTGAAATACACAAATTGTCCTTCTTATATTTTGTACATTACAAGTACAATGCGAAACTGCAAACACTGTAAAAGTTCAACGCATGTCCCATCAGTAACATAATTACGTCAAGTATATAATATATATGTTATTAAACAAAAGCAAAGTATAATATATATGTATACATAATTAATATAATTTGTATTTTCATGTACGAGGCATTTGTTATACATCGCAATTTAAAGCCAGTTTAATGCGAATTCATGAACGAAGAGCACGCAAATATACAATTTTGCAACTTACAATTTTGTATTTTTATGAAATGTATATATTTTCTTTCTTTTCTAGGTTTTCTACATTAAAATTAACAATTATTTTTAACGCTTTTTACACTAATGATTAATGATTAACATATATATATTTTTTCTTTGTATGATATTATATTACTATATTTTTTCCTTTATTTAATATTTATTTTATACATTAAGCTAGTTTTTATTGTCTATGTTTAGATTTTGATGATTTTATGATGTCATCCAATTGTCATCGACAATTGTGTTGGAGAAACAGTTACGAGCAGGTGGAGCTAATGGAAGTCTAACTGGAGTTGCCGCAATGTTATCCCAAAGACCGGGTAAGCGTGAACCATCTGAACCATTGCATTGCATTCCTAAAAAGGGTATAATTTCAATATTAATCCATTTTCTTTACTTTTTGTCTTTAATATTAATCTAACTTTTATTTACCAACCTAAAGGTGCAGCTTCATAGAGATCATGCAAAGCCGCAACCCGCAGTTTCGTCCATTCGATGCTTTCATAATTCATGGAAATGCCTTTTTCTTTGCTAGTTTTTTGATTTTCCCATTCGTTCATATAACGAAAATACGTTCTCAATGCGTCGTCGGAAATTGCACTCTTGCAAACCTAAAAATGATTTATTATTTTCATTAATAAGAAGAAACAAGTTGCCTGCAAAGGTGTATATTATACTCACTTCCAATCTTGCACTTGGATAGTAATGTATATAATTAACGCACATTTCATCAGAAATGGCAAATCCACCAAGAGTGACGTTACTTCTTGTCATCGTGTTGTAAGTGCAAGTAGTTATTAGAGAGTCACCCTGTTTGTAGTATAAAAAAATATCATAAAATAGTTGATGCAATGACGATTAATAACGATCAATAACGATTACTTAAACTTCAAAAAATGCACCAAGGTTCGGTAGAAACTTAAGGTATAAGTTATAAAGTTAGTAATTTTGTAACTTTTAACTTGAAGTTATTTAAAAAGGTACTTTACTCAACTCACCGGTAACACGTGAACAGGTTCAGGTAATAATCTGATTTCTTGAAAATGCGTGGAATAATGATTGTCATAATTCAAAGGTGGTATTTCTTCGCCATTTCTGATGTGTCGCGTTAAGACTTTCGTGCCAGTTAAGTGCGTATGCAGTTGCGATGCAAAAATATAAATTCCACTTTGTGGCAATCCCACGCCGGTACATTCTGATATACAGTGTCCGGATAAACTAAAAGATTCCTAAAGAATATGTCAAAGTATGTATAAAATGATATAATTTATTTTACATGTGATATATAATATATATAATTTTAATTAGATCAAATGTTTAGAAAACCTGCATCGGAGGAATTGCCATTTTATCAGTATATTCAAGTCCAAGTTCAATTACTCCGGCGTCATACTTTCTCAATGTTCTGGTGAAAATAAATTTGATGCCGGAGGAATCAACATAACCAGATTCTAGTTCTGGATTGTTGTAATGTACTTCTAACATCACATAAGGATTGAAATTTTCTCCGCCAACTGGAAGACCCGCTTCCTTCGGATATACAAATGCATCAGCACCCATTGCCCATGCTGCTAAAACTTTCTTACAAATCTGAAAAAAACATTATCTCATTTTCGAACATTATTTTAATAACAAGAAAAAATATTTTGTATTCAAATGAATGCCTAAAATAAATTCCCCCATTTTTACTGAAAAAACAACAAATCATTTAACTTAATAAACCTGAGTTTTTTCAGGTCTATCAGGAGAATCGCACGGTCCACTGTAAAGTGGGATTTCAATATCCGCAGCTCCCGCGCAATGAAACAATTCCATATGATGTACAAGGTGTTCATTGCCATGTTGAATTGACGGACCAAATTGCAAAATATGATGTCTGCAGAAAATAACAAAAAAGTTGAATGATTATAATTATCGATGAATTGTGATGAAGTTGAACGACGAATGATTTACTTTTTGTTTAATTGCGATGGCAACTTTTGCACTCGACACCAATAAGTTGTTTCCTTATTTGGCACTTTAACGTGATCCGCGAGTACTTGAAATTGCCATGAGTCTTCGGGAAACTTTGGTCTTGGATGTGATATTCTTAGCAATTCCGTTCTAGACATGCCGCTACTTTTTGCATCTGACACGCGAAGACCGGCTAATGAAGAAAGGGGCCCCTTGCCTTTCAACCACAACAGATGTGTTGTTCCTCGCTGTCAAATAATCATATTTCGTCAGTTTTCTTCTACAATTTACAAGCTGCAATAAATAATTGTATTTATTTTAATGAATCATTTAATTACTTCAATGATATAATCACGATCGTCGCAAGTATCAAACTTTCGTGAAAAAGTAAACTTCGTCAGATTTCCACGTCTTTTCCATCCAAAATTCTCGCAATCTTGTTGCACATCGAGATATATTAAACCATTCTTGTCAGCCCATGCATCCTAAATTTGAAAACGAAAAGAAAATATAAATTGAAAAAAATGGAGAAAATGTAGTTAAAGTAGATTAATGAATAATTGTATTTAATACTTGTAACTGAGTACTGTGATGCCAATCGGACCAAAATATACAATAATCGGCGGGTTTTGTTTCACCATAATCCGAAAATCCTAATGCAAACCATGAAAAATCTTCGCCGATGAAATGCACTTCGACTATGATTAGTTCGCTTAGCAAATCGACTCTAAAAGTGATAATTCAAAAATTAATAAAAATGTGTTAATTAATTAAAAAATAAAGTAATAAAAAGTTTTTTAAATTAAAAAAAATATTTAATTTTTTCAATGCAGAGGAAATTAAAAATGCTTGACTTTTATGTATATTTATTGAATTCTTGAATGTTAAAATAATAAGATTTATGTTGAAATTAAACTCAATGCAAAATCAATTGAACTTAATTGTAATTCATTTATTTTAATTGTATTTCGCACATGTTCTCTAATGTTTTGCTCATTGAAAAACAATTGATTCCATGGTACAGTAAATCACAAAGTAAATCAACTTCACAGTTACAAACTTTGAGAACGATAACTGACAGTCTATAATTACTTGCTGAAATTCATGCTCGACAAGTTTAAACCTGCATTCGCCGATTCGTCTCGTTTTTTGCTTGACAAATCTTTAGTCATAAATAATCATTCGAACCATGTTCTTTAAGTAAATTTTTTCCCCTCATTTTTGAACACATTTTATATAAAATATACGCAATTCAATTCTCAATTAAAAATTTACAATTTGTCTTGTAAATTTTACTTTGAAGATTTGTTTTAAAAGTTGTTCCTCATTTTTGTTCAATTAAAAAAAAAAAATGTAATAACAAAAATGCAGTCAAAAAATATAGTGAAAAATATAGTCAAAAAATATAGTTAAGAAATGTAGTAAAAAGTGTAGTCGAAAAATATATTTAAAAAATTAGCCAAAATGTACTTAAAAAATGGAAATTTTCTACATACTTCCAAAATAATGTTGCTTCTGATCCAAGTGGAACAGAATGTACTCCGTAATTATCCGGTAGATGATTTCTCATAGAATGATGTTCGTGTTGATACAAAGTTAAACTACTTTTCGCAATTAAAAGCAAGCAAAAGAGATCCAAATAAAACTTCATTTTGTCAGTTTGTATTTGAGTTTGAGATTCGAATGATGCTCAACACATAGCACCATGAAGACTGCAGGACTTTTCTTTCAAAAGGGTAAATTCATTCGCGGGTGAAGACAATACTCATGCGCACTTTCCCCCAACGTCAAACCAGCCAGCTTTTTAAGGAACCTCAACTGCCTGTCATCTGAATGACAAATGTGCCAATGAAATGAACACAAATTCCATCTAAATGTCCAAAAAAATTAAAATTATAATTTTGCCTCCCCGAAAATGTGGAATTTGTATAATCTCATTAATGACAAGTCACGGATTTAATCATTGTTTAATGCGATGGAAATTACGGAGATATTAAAAAAGACTGCAGGCGACAATTTTCATTTTATGATTAAATGAAAGTGACATTGATAATGCAAGTTTTAGATCATTTTGTAAATTGATAGATTTATTAACTGTTTTTGATTAGGGGAGAAAAATGGAATTACGTGGATTAAAAAAGTGGAAAGAATGTTTAAAGGCAAAAATAAAAGACTCGGCCTATAAAACTGCGCTGTTCATATCATATTGCATTCCAAAAGGGGCGCGTGTTCACTATTCATCTCATTCGAAATCGCAATCAAGAAATTCCTACTAACTTAGTCCCGCTAAAGATGCCACCTTACATTCATATGGAAAAGTCGAATGACGCAATCAATTTGGTTGTCTTTATTTATCATTTTTGTTCATTTTTAGATTATTTTCCAGGATTATTGATATTTCATTGTAATGTATTTCAGATGTTTCTCAGAGTTTCTTTTAATTATTTGTGGATTAAGTTTTAGTGAAATGTATTGAATATTTCCACTTTAACGATATTATTTTTTAATTAAGTTCATTTTTTAATATAAAGTATTAAAAGAAGTAAAATAGGGAATTGATTAAATTTTATAGTCATTTTCTTCTTAGAATTATTTAAATGATAAATAATAAATAAGTCAAATATTGAAGTTAATTAAAATGAAAATGAAAATTGTTGATAGCTTAAAAAATATTTTACAATATTTTTTTAATTTAAGAAGTTTCATAAATGCTAATGAATTATGTTCAATTTTTTGAAAAACTCTTTTGTATTAACATTTTTAAGTAATGATATATAATGACAATAAAAAAACGATAAAAATGTCGGCAATGTAGAAAATCTATAGCTCTGACATCTTCTTAATTGTATAATATATGAGTTATTTAACATTAATTTAAGAATGAGTAATGTATTCAGTCGTGTTTGAATGAACGTGAACAGTAATAATTAATGTAAACGTCATAATTGATTTCCTTTAAAAAAGAGGAAATATTGCACAATTAAAAGTTTAATCGCAGTTACAACGACACATTATTTTATATACATAATTGGTGTTTTTCCGGTATTTCCGGAATACGAATATTACGAAAAAAAATGTGGAATAAAACGAGTTTTTCAAATCTCTTCAATTTAAAAGAATTTTCTAGCTTAGGTCTTCAAAATAAAATTTGAATAATTTTTCAATATTTCTTCATTTTTCTGAGTCGAAAGTTCAAATCTTTATTTCATTATATTTTTTTCTTCTTTTTTCAGTTTCGAAAAAAATTACATTGACTAAATGAATATTGAATGAATATATTATTTTAATTATATTTTCCACATTTATTATATAGAAATTTTAAATTAAACTAACATTCTGTTATCTTTTGCAAGTTACAAAATATCATAATATTTGTTCTACTATTTTTAGTGGGTAATATGAGATCATTGATTTAAAAAAAGACCTACCATGAACAATGAGAAGTGTTTAACAAAACATTCATCTATATAGGCTAAGTAACTTGTTATAAGAGCTTAAGAGTAGAGATTTCGAGTCAATGATAAAACTTTTCTTAGATGGATGTAATGTTAACACAATAACTTGACATTTTTTTTAGAAATGTTCAATCTGAAAAGTGTTAAAGTTTTAAATTTTAATTTAATATGATAATTGAAAAATTTAATTTTCAAATTAAAAATAATATTACAATTAAGTTTGAAATAAAATAGAAATTAAAAGAAAATTAAATAATAATTTATTACAGAATATTTAACAGAATGTTGTTCCAAAAAAAAGTAACTAAATTTGACCTCTCGACCTTTACATCACAAGTCACTGCATCTACCAATGAGCTGTTGCAACATAAGAATTATTCGATCTGTTAAAATTAATACATTAATTAAAAAGTGAATTGTTCTAATTTTGTAGTTCTATCAGTTTTTATTTTACTTGTATATATTATAAACTGTGAAGCAAACTTAAATCAACAAACTTGCTAATTACAAAATAAATTAACTATAAATCAGTTCGCTTAATTAATTTAATCACTTAATTCTATAATTCCTTCAACTAATAAATTCGGTTTTTATCGTTACTTTCATTCCGTTATTATATATTAACGTTGTCAATCTGGATTAAAACTTGAAACTCTGATAGTATTTTGGGATTATTATTAATTATTCAGTTATCTAATTTATGTATGTAATAACTTCGAATCCTAGTATAGCTCTTGGATATACTGATAAGGCATAATCAAGGAACTTGAGTTTAAATCAAATTTTAATTTGTTAATGTTATTCTAAAATATAATCATATAGTTATAAATATAAAAAAATAACTATTTTTTTCAAGATTAATTCTATTTCATCCAATTTATTATATATTTATTACATGTATCTATATATATTTTTACTCTACTCCATTCGGGATATATTATTAAATATAATGATAATGAACTCAATTTTCTAACAAATGTTTCTAAATGTAATATTTGATCAAACCCATATTTATTCGTGGAATTTTAATAGTTGTAAATTTCCTTTAAGTTATGTAATTGGACTAATTTATATGACAAAAATGTGTAAATATAAATAGACTCTTTAGAGAGTTACATTCAAAGTTGATGGATTGATTTAGGGCTGATTTGGGACATCGCATTGACTCGGTCTGTCCAGAGGGGTTCAAATTGCTGGCGACTAGACGAAGTCTCCGGTCTAAGAGTGCATCGTACTCGGGCTTGGCCAATGCGAACAAAACGTGGTGTCATCCACACACAGAGACGTGGAGGGAGGAAGCTTTCGTTCGCTCGGTCGGCTCGTGCTATTCAATCGGCGGCGCCGACTCTCAGTGCTAGTCGGCAAACGATTGGATAAACTTGCACTTGAGTGTCGAAGCAACTTGGTCCAACGTAAGAACGGAGCGGGCAGCACAGTTATAAGGAATGTAATCGCCAACCGAGACCTTTTTCCTGTGTGCGACGACGCGAATCAAATATCTAGTCGAGGTGAGAATAAATTCTCTCCAAAAAAAGATAAAAAAAAAAAAAAAAAAAGATGCTTCAAATTAGTTGAAATTTCTATCACACGCTGTCTGTCTGTCGTCGAGTGTTGCGACCTCAAAATTGTTCTCCTTTAGTTCTTCAACAATTTGTTTATTAGAAGTGACGAAAAATCAGTTCCAAACTTTGGCTTTTTAAAATTGCAACTTTTGCGAGAATATTGATGAAAAATTGATGAAATATGATGGAACAGTTGAGTTCATTTATTATTCAATTAAAACATGCGACAAAGACAATTTGAGTGGAAAGTCGAATACGAAAACCCGCTAGACATGGTTCGGCAAGTTTCGGCAACTTTCGGCTGTAGTCGTGGTGCAGCGTCAAATGCCGCCGACCACGCGCGCGATTCTTTCCGGTTTTTGTGTTTCGAAATCAAGCTCTCCCGTTTTACGGACAACGGGCCAAAAAGTCATTCTTCTCAAAATGAAGTTTAGACGACAAGACGATGGTCAAGGTCGACTGTCAAGTTCATTGATGAAACTTGCGCAAAAGAGTTTGACTTGCTCCAATTTTGATAATTACTTAAAATGAGTTTGCATTAATAATAATGAATAACAATTAATTTGTTAAAAATTGCATAATCTTATCGTTCTTAATTGCATTAAAAATTGCTGCATTTTGTAATTTAAATGAAACAAAAGTTGAGCAATTTTTACTTTTTGTTGCAACTTTTTTAGTAAACTTTTTGCACTTAATGACAAATGAGGAACTTTAATTGTTTCATTAATTGGTTTATACACTTTACTTTGAGTACGTGATTTGTCAAATAAAATTTTTGTTTTATTTGACATAATCTGTCTTTCATTTGTATATAATATGCTTTTCATTCATCGCAGAACAAATTGTGTATTTACACTGAAAACAAAATGCGATAAACTTTTTTTATGACTGCGAGTCTTCCGTGTGTCTGATACGTAAGTGAATTTGTATTTTTGGTTTAAATTAAAAATAACTTTTAATCAATCTTATCTTTGCATTTATAGAAAGTTATGATATTTGACCGCACGATAATATCGATATTTAAATCGTTATTGATTCTGATCGAATTTGATTAATACTTTGATTGAAATTTGATTTTCAGAAAATAAAATACAAATTTTTAGAAAATTGGTTTTAATATAATTTCAATAAAAATATAAAAAATAATGTTAATTTTTTGTAATTAAAAAATTAATTTTAATTTTTTCTTAATAAAAAAATTAATTTTATTTTTTTTTATTCAAAAAATTAATTTTAATTTTTTAATTTAATCTCATTTTTAAATTAAAAAAAAATTTTTTTCCTCAGTTTTTTCAGGATTTTACCTAAATTTTTACTGTAACTTGTTTTTTCTATCGTAAATTACAAAATCAGCAAAAAAAATCAAAATGTTGATCATTGTGATTCTCCATCAACCACCTAATTTAAATACAATCGTTCTTTTTTCACAATCATTAATTTTTTCGTTACTAAATTTCAATTAACAATGAAATATCCACAAAAAGACAGCACAATACAATATAACATTTTATCGCGATTTAGTCGAGGTTGAATTTTTTTTCCTTTTCATTTTTCATTATATTGCACATCTGCAATGTCACACATTGAAAAGTGAAGAATGTAGAGCGAACTTTCATTGAATTGTCGCATGATTGCGCAAAATGAAGCCACAAGTGTTTGCAGTGTTCTATTTTACTTTTGTCAAACTTAGACGTCGTCCATTAAGCACATACAACTGTTGATTCAGCGTCAAACTTGTAATGGCAAAACGAGACACGCGTGCGATTAATTTGTCTCATCTGCATTTATCATCATTTGCTCGATTCATATCTCGCGTGTTTACGCCATCTTTTGCATTCCAAAGATTCTATAAAACTTCCTATGAAAATGTATGAATGAGACTTGTTCATTTTTTCTGTGTAATTTTCTGCACTTTATTCAATGTCATATCTCTGATATAAAAAGTTGATAAAACTGATGAAATGTCGCTTATGATTTTCAATTGCGATTATCAATTGGGTTTAATTACACAGCGAGATTAAGCTGAAAATTATTGTAACGCAAAAACTGAACGATAAAAATGAGTAGTAAAATAAACTAAAAGTAAAAAGTAAAGAAAATAAAATTCTTTGATAATAGATGATATATGGATAATTATAAAAAAGTATTTAAAAAATGTTGCGAATTATTGGAATTTTAAGCAAAACAGTGAATCGAATTAATGCAATAAATTATATCATACAAAAATGGAACAAACATTCTTGTTGATGACTCGAAGTTGATTATGCAATAAATTGTTGACCATTTTTGCATTCATTTGGACAAATTGGTTTCTCAAGTTAAATGAGTTTTGTGTATTTGATAACAGTCGCATTACCAAGTTTTTCCTGGCCTTTATATATTCGTCGTACAATATAAATTGGATTCTAATCGGCCTTTCATGCATAAATGTTTGTTTTATTCGCTGCGAAGTTTTCCTCAATGAAATAAGACTGACTTGTTTTTCTGATTCTTTTTTTTTTCATCCTCGCTTATAAATCATTTTGCGTGTAAAGAAACTCTTTTATTACATTTTAATTTGTATTTAATTTTAATTATTATAATTTTTCCAGACGGATAAAAATATATTTCCGGAAAAAATTTAAACAAAAATATATATTTTGAATATATTTTATATATATATTTCAAAAATATTAAATATAAATATTATATATGAAATATATATTTAATGTACGTATATATTTTTAATTAATATTTAGTTAAAATATAAAATAAAAATATATTTAATACATATATTTAAAATATATTTGGATATAAAGTTTATATTTTTTATATACAAAAAGCGACAAAAAATCGCACATGAATATATAAATTTTACGTATATATTTTTCGTCTCTGAGAGTTTATTAATTTTAATTTTTTACATTAATTTTAATTATTACAATTATTATTAATAATAAATATTATTCGTAAATCGGCATTTGAATGATTAAAATCTTTAATTATGACAATTAAAAGCTCCGCTACACTTATTGAACTTGTATCTATTTTGTAGTTCTGTCGCATTTATTTATTACAGAATGATTCAGCAGCGATACTTATTGTCAGACATAAGAAAAGGATGATGATTAATATGAAACGTTCGTGCGATTATTACATGCGCAATATAAACGAACTCGAATGCGAATGAATAAAGAAAACAAACAATATAAATAAAGTAAGATTTATGTTAAAAGGAAAGTTTTCATTTATAATTATGTGAAATTTGTTGATAAGTGCAATGAAATTTCATTTTAATTAATTGAGTTCAATACAACCTAATAAACATAAAATACATTCATTGCAGTTTATAATCTCTTTTCATGTAATTTGGTTTTGTTTATGAAAACACAATTTTGATGAATATTAACGTAATTATTATTATTTCATTTTGTAGAAAATAAAGTGATTTATTTACTGATTTAATCAGTTTAAATTTCGAATCTTTTAAAATTTAATAAAAATTTTTAAATATATTATTTGGTAACTTAATTATTTGGAAATTTAATTCATTCATTATTTATAATAATAAATAATTAAAAGAAATGACGAAAATCAAAAGTGATTACATTGGCACTCTTCGATTAGATATGTTGACATTCAATTGATAAAATCGAAAAATGTCGGTTTCTATCGATATTTTAAATTCAATAAATTTTGATGTAAAAACGGAGTCAAAGTGACTCAATGATGTGATTTCCTCAATATTCATAATAATAATAATCGATGACTTGATGACTAATTTGCGTGAAATGCAATTAAAGTCACTGTTTAATTAATTGAAATGGCGATAAATAAATTAATCTTGAATGTTTAAATTAGATGTACACGTTTAATAACATGTTTAGTATTTCTTTATCGCGTACTTCAATGGTATAGAAATAATTAAATATAATTAACATGTACTATTATTATAGTTTCATTCATAACGTTTCTTCGTAACGCTATTTTAAATGGAAGCACTAAGAATTGATCTTAAATGTGTACTATCGATGACTAATTAAACTCGATGTCACTGATAAGCTACAAGAATATTACTGTGTCAAATCAGAGATAAGAAAATTTTATTTTTTCATACCGCGAAACGCAATCATAAATAGAATTCTATATTAATTATGTGGCTTTACGAAATATATCTTAAATTAAAATAAATTCTTTTTTCTTCTACCGAAAACAAAAGATTAATTTTAAATTTCATTTTTTTGTTTGCACTTTTAATCTTTAAATTTAAAGAAATTATTTTAGGTATAACAAATTAATATAATTTATTTGATTTAATTTCAGCTCGAAAACCCTCGAACGCACATACGAGGAGACAATTTTTCAGCAAAATATAAGTGTCAAGCACATAAGGCAGAAGGCGTTTGTAATCGATGGGTTGAGAACAAGGTTTTGGTTTTAAAATTTTCCTACCCAGGTGTGTTTTATACAAATGAGCCATGCTGAAGGTCGTGGGTGCCTCGTGGTTCCAAACCCGAATTTCCACCTATTTGCTTGTTTTCGTTGCCCTTTTGGGCATCGGCACATTTCTACTCAGCGAATTTGGACGGTGAGTATCATTAATCATTTATTCATCTCTTATATTTAAACAAATACTAAGTTTTGAATTTAGTAAATTTTACTTGATTTAAGTACAAAATATCGTAAATACAGTTAACAGTATTACTGTATTGACAAAATTTATCATTATTCTTCACTACACTCATAAATTTTTTTTAATTAAACTTGTATATACTTGGAGCAAGTATATTTAAGATTAATTGAAATTTAAATTGTGTGAGAAAGAATCAAAAACGTCAACTGAACTAATGTGTGGTTTAATTGAATCAAGTACAAAATACTTTGAAAATATTAAAATTTATTTTATATTCTTTGTTCTATTTTCTTTATTTTTCCTTTATTTAATGTCAACAATACACATATTTGAATATGAATACAAATTCACACTGCCTTTCATGATTTTATTGCATTATTTATGATTTTTGTAAACATTCATCTAATTTATATATTTTATAATCAATTTTATTTACATACAATAATTATTTTTGGCCTGAAAAATCAGTAAAAATGAGTTAAACATAATATTGAAGCGCCCTTCGCTAAGATGCGAAATTGAACTAAGGACCTCGCGAGTAGAGCACCGCTACCTTATCCAACGCGTTATTGCTGCAGTCATGTCAACATATTTTTAGCAGCTTTATTTCAGGCCAACGGTAAAATATATATTGACGGTTTTTTATTGCAAGGGATAGTTAAGATTAAAATTATGTAATTATTCTTTCATTCAATTTTCATATTATTCCTTCAACTATCACTTTGGACACGCGGAATCGATTCTCGTACAAATAGATTTCGTCAACGACAATAAAAAACGAGAAACGATTTAATAAAAAAACGAATAGTAATAATATTAATATTGTATCAATATTTCAAATATTATTTTGATATAAATTCAATAGTGAAATGACGATGTTTAATAAATAAAATACCAACATTTATTGCTGAATGTTAAATAAACATCGAATCTATGTTTGGCCGTCAATATTAAATCGATATGGAAGCAATATTATATTAACATCCATTCTTAAAAAGCAAAACTCGCCCTGAAGTTGCAGTTAGTTATATTTCATATAACGCAGTGAATTTTTTTTTAAATTTTATTCTATTTTAAATTTAAATAATTATTCGAATTTACTTATATTAAATATCTAAAGGAAAATATCAAATAAAAAGAAATATATTTTGTATATACACATTTAGTAAAACTCAAAAAGGGAATCAGAGGCTTCGCGCCCGGAGGCCGCAACTCATTTACTAGTTTATTAAATATAAGATTATTAATATTGAACAAATATTTTATAGACATTGTATTACCTTCATTTGATGTTGAAATTATTAACATCGATTCAATATGAACTAATCGGACATTGGCATATCGAATCGATACTGATTGAATAGTTTCACAACATTGAATCGATGTCAAATCAATAATATTGTCGATATCGAATCAATATCATTGCGATAAACCTGTTTTATTAAGGTAATTGAATATTTTTATGTTATTATTGAAACAAAATTTTAATTAACTTCTTCAAAATTTTAATTAACTTCTAAACATACTTTAAGCATATATTCATCCTCTCCTCACCCCCTCTTAACATCTTAACATACTTCTCATAAACATCCCATAAACATCCGATAAACATCTCATAAAATCTATTCATGTCACATGAATAAATTTTTGAACAATTGATTGAATTGAATTCATGAACAATTTTCATCATAATTCTATTCTACACCTCCTCTAAACATATTTTCACTCTTTTCTAATCTTCTCTCAACATCTTAACAACCTTCACTATAATCACAGTGCACCATATCTTTAGTGCCCTGTTCAATAGTGCACCATATCTTTGGTGCACTGTTCGAGAGTGCACTGTACGATAGTACTCCGTTTCATTGGTGCATTGTTCGATAGTGCACCATTTCTTTGTTGCATTGTACGATAGTGCACCGTATCTTTAGCGCACGGTGCACTATCGTTCGGTGCACTATCGTACATTGCATGAAAGAAATAATGCACTATTGAACAGTGCACCAAGGAAATGATATACTATCGTACGGTGCACTATCGAACAGTGCACCAAAGATATTGTGCACTATCGAACAGTGTACCGAGGATATGGTGCACTATTGAAAAGTGCACAATCGAACAGTGCATATTTGACATGATGCACGTTTGTGCGATGCACTATTGATAATGTGCAATGTCGTACCGTGCACTATTGTAACCTTGCCGAAATTTCATAAGCTTTTATTTATATTTAATTATGAATATTCATAAAAAACAATAAGACTAATTTTTGATTTATGAATTAATATGACAATTCATAAATTTATTGTATTATAAAATAAACTTATGAATGTTCATATTAATTCATAACTCAAAAATGAGTCTTACTATGTTTTTATGAATATTCATAAATAAATATAAATAAAAGCTTATGAAATTTCATACATCTTTTATGAATTTTCTGTTGCAATTTCATAAAATAAAATTTTTTTATGGCCGTTTAATCAGGGTACCGTGTCTCTTGACAAAACGAAAATTATAATAACTAAATTTTGATAATAAAATAAATATTTTGATTACATAAATAATAAAATATACATTTCATTATATTATTATTAATACTAATATCAGATATGAATTTAATGAATATGAGATACATACGATCATTTAGATATTTCCATTCAAGTATTTATACTTGGCATTTTTTATTTTATATCTTTTAATACAAAGGGTTATTTTAAATATTTTTATTTGTTTAAATATAATTTCATACATCAAATGTAGACGGTATTAATAAATGAAATAATATTGATTTCAAACGTCGTAAAATAGTTGATATTTATTTTGTTTTGCCCACACATACAGTTCATTGTCTATTCAATCATACAACAGAAGATAATCTGTTTGATTTTGATGTAGGTCTCGCTTCGAAAATACGATTAATGTTGCGTCTCAAATGTACCGCGTGTTTTGTAAACATCATTGTGTGTGGTATTCCATTATTTTGCGACGATAAAAGTACGACTATTTGTAGCGAAATGTTTAATCTGTAATATGATGAATTTAATTTGTTTAGTAATTTAACTAATTATTATCATCAACATTAGGAATAAATTTCGTTATAAAAAATTACTAAATACGAATTACTTCAACCTATAGTAATTCGTTTTATTGTAGATCGAAATTTATTATTTCGAATTGTAAAAATAATAAATAAATTGGACTATTTTTTATTAACTATGTTACAATATTGTCTTACTTACTTTAAATTATAATAATTTTTGTTATATAAGTTTATTACCAGTATATTTTATAGTTGTTAAAAATGAACGCAGTTTGGATTGATTTATTTTTTAGTTAGTAATTCAATAATGACATCGAATGAAAATCGATATATTGTATATGAAGACCTACACTGTGTTCTATGAAAAAAATAGTCCAATTGATCGTCATTGTTTTGATTGCAATTGAACTTATTTGCTTGCAACAGTAAATTTTTCAATGAATATCTGAATTTGCAATGTTTACCTAGCGAATCAGGCGCCTGATATAAGAACAATAAAAACTTGATACATGCAATTGAACTTATTTTACAAAGCACTTTTGCTGAATATTGGCATTTTTCCGCTGATTGCAGACTATTATGTAACCTAGTTACATACAGTAGTAAATTTCGAATACCGAATTTCAAATATTTTTGATAAAATGTTGTTTTATACAAACAGTTTTTGTAAGTTCAGAAAAAATGTATAAAATGATTTTTCAATTAGTATAGATTTTCATATATTTTTTTGATAATTTACAGAGTCGAAGATGATGGAACATACTCAGCAACAGTATTCTGGAATAAAAGGGCAGGTTATCGGATTGAATTTTGGGGACAAGGCAATGATTTGCTGACATTACCACGCGGAGTAGCTAGAGCTTATTATAAAACTGGAATTCATGAAATTGGGTAAATTATCTATATTTATTAAAAATTATTATATTAATAATAATCATGGATTGCAATTTAATAAATATTTTGTATTATTCAGATGGTCAACTTTAGAAATTGAAACTCATCCAGATTATCCGGATGAGGTACAAGCTTTTGCTGCTGGATTATTGGAAGGGAGCTTGACATGGCAAATGATTCATCATCACTGGTACAACACAATAAGAGCTGCTTGTTCATCGCGAGTTTCTCTTTGCAAAAAGATCAAACGTTTTCTTCATGAAAATAGGGAAAAAACCAAAAAGTTGGCTGATAAATATCGTGAAGTGGATCCCTATTGGCATATGGTAATCAAATTATTCATATAAAATATAATAAAAATTATGATAAATTATATTAATTTATACTATTTTAGTTTCATAATTCTTTTAATTTAATTAATTAATTATTAATTAATTGTATTAATAGAAATTTAATTATTTTTATAGATAAATTTGTTCCATACTCAATTATATGGATTGGAATTTGGATGGAAATTTGCTGTGCAAAGAAGTCGTCAATCGGTGTCAGTAGATCCGGAAGAGTTTTACTATCTGGCTATGGCGTCGGATTTGATGGATCTTGAACTTGCAAATAACGGAACGTACAACAATGCACATAAGGGAAGCACGATTTTATTGAAATCTCTATCAACTGAAGAAGCTGATATGCTTGTGGCTTTTGCTAAAAATACAGCAGCTCCGTAAGTATTTTAAATTTTCATTAATATTGATACAAATTGCATACTTTCAACTTAATATTAACTTCTTTAAGTTTCTTTATCTTATTATTTTTACCTTATCAACGTGGATGATTTTTTAAATATTGATTTTGTAATCAAAGTATTTTCTTTTGTATTATGTATAAAATTAAAGAAATAAATGAATCCTACGTGATAATAATTTTATTGTCTTTTACTGCTGCCATGGATTTATCACATCTATAAAAATGAAGCATTTGAATGGTATTTAAAGTTGGATGATTATTATTAATTCAATTTATGAATCATTAAAAATTGTAATTTCAACATAAAATTCTATTTCAGTTACTCCAAAATGTTAAGACTGATTAAAAAGTACAAATTCGGTTATCATGTTTTACCGAGCAAAAAGTCTAAGCTAGTACCAGGTCAATCTGTGGTAATGACATCATTTCCTGGTGCCTTATCATCTCAAAATGAAAATTATATCGTTTATGGAGAAGGCGGTGAAATGATCATAGCTGGAATTCCTATTTTTGTTAACAACCGATCGTATTGGAATCGTTTCAATTTTAAAGAATATGAGGTCAGTATAGACCAGTTATCAATGATATTAATTTTCTTATCCAATTGTTCATAATATGTACTTAAAGTATGACTTTGAAGCCAATTTTGCAGTCAATATAGCTGAATTATCATTTCTAGATATTTCTGGTTAAATTTTTTCATTTAAACATTAATGTCCTTTCAATTTATTTAGTAATTGATTTGACTTAAGATTGCGCATGATTTGCATGATGAAATATCTTATACAAGTTTCATCCATAATATTACAATGTCTTAAATTTTGTAATTAAGAACATCAAATATCCTATTTGAATAATTTTAAATCAATTAAACTATTTTATAATTTATTGTTTTCTTAATTTTTTCAGGAGGAAGTTTTATCACCAGCTCGTGTAATGGCGGCTAATCGTTTATCAACCAGTCCCCAGGAGTGGTCCATGTATCTGACACGTCACAACAGCGGCACTTCAAATCGTCAGTGGATTGCTTACAATCCTCAAACAACATCTCTTTGGTTGATAGAACAAATTCCTGGATTGCAATTTATGCAAGATTATTCTGAAACGTTCAAAAAACTAGGATCCCTAATTTGTACTGGTGTGCCATTTAATTCCGACATCCTTAGCATCAGCAATACCGATAAAGAAGAGCTCTTGCGCTTAGATCATATTGAGAATCTCCAGAAAAATATCACCACCTTCGACGAAGTTCAAGATTTAATGAGAGGCAAATTTACGGCGAACCACGAGGCAGAACCCAGGACTAATAATAGTGATAATAATAATAATCAAGATAATCCAAGTTCCTCACAAAGTGAGGACATATTGGCACAAGATTTGCATCAAATTTTGTCCTACAGAGGTGATTTAGATGGCAAAATGCAAAGACCGATGGGAGTCATTGATTCAGTTGAAATTTTGATGAATTCCAAGGAAGGAATTGAAGTGATTGAGGCACGATCTGGTCCACCGAGATCGGAAGATCGCGGTCCATTTTCTTGGTCCAACACTTTTCCAAACACATCTCATATTGGACATCCGGACGTCTTTAATTTTGATGGCATTACACCACTTTGGGCATGGTTTTGAATGCGTGTGATCAAATTTAATTCGTTTTTTCTTTCTTTTAATCGAGAATCAAATTTTAAAATAATAACGACCCGTTTTAAAAGGATAAAATATTTTATTTTACGAAATAAACGTTGAATTTGGGATTTTTTTAAAATAAGATTTTAGCCGCTTTTTTTAACGGTACAAATGAAGATGTTTTCAGTTGATTATTTAAAACATCGAATATTTGTCTGATGCAGTTTGGTTTTATCTTAAATTTGAATGTATAAATTTGACTTGCGTACATTTTTAAATATGTAATTTATGAATTTCTTTGTAATAATAAATGTATTGCAAAGAAAGAATTAGGTAATTTTAAACAGATATTTCAAATGTATGCAATCAAATTTAGATATAACTCTTACTATACATTGTAACGTGATATTAGTTACCCACAACCGGCTGATGGACAAAAGCGCTAATGACACTTTTTAAGGCACCCCAAAAGCGCCAATTAAAAGTGCTCAAAAGCGGCAACTAAATGTACCCAAAAGCGCAAATAGTAAAATGGTCATATGCGAAAAGAAATTTTGACAGTAGTTTATGCTAAATAAGAATTTGTATTTCATACGAAACTATGAATATTATAAAAATGTCTGACAAAAAGTAAATGTGTAATAAAAACGTAAAACTTAACAAAAATATAACGAAATTCAAGTACATTTATATAAACATAAAAACTATAAAATTGCTGGTAAACATTTATCACATATTTGTTCTAAGACTTTCAAAATTGTTAATTTTTCTTCTTGATATTGATCATAAGCAGTTTTTAAAAGTGTATCTTTTTCCAATAATTGTACACATTGCTTTCTTCTTGTTGGCGTCCTTAATTTAAGATATGTTTCTGCTTGAATTTGAAGGAGTATATCAATATAAAAATGAATATTTGATTTTGCTGTGTAAAAATTTTCTTTCAAATGTTTATAAAACGATTCTGCTCCATTAATAACGGGATATTGCTTGCGACGAGTTCGGTAGACTGCTTTCTTGATATTTATTGTATCGTCAAATGTTAATGCAGTCGTGTCATTATTAATTAGACAATTTTTCAATAATTTACCAGGACGCGCATCAAGTTCCTCAACGGCTTTTCTTTTGCAAGCATTCCTCACGACGCACTGTTGAATCATCGCTGATTCAATTTGTTTGTTACAATTATGATTATTTAAAGTTGATAACACTTGTGTTACAGCAAAATCGGTATTTACACTCGCAGAACAAGTTTTTGAAGTGCACCTCCAATTTTTTTCCTTTTTCGCGGTTGTACGAATAAATCGGTATTTGAAATTCTCATAAAAAATACATTCTGTGCCTTTATTTGTTAATTCGCGAATAATATCCATTTTGAAAGTCTGTGATAAAACTGAATAAAATTTTGAATAATTGCGAATATATACATATTGTAATGTTTTTGTTTTGGAGAAAATAATTTTATGGGATTTTGAATTGTCACTCATGACCATTTTGAATTGTCGCTTTTGTCCATAAAAATAGGTATAATTAGCGCTTTTGGGAATCACCGCCACAACCGGTCCCACATGACTCCTTTTGGTTACAGTGTAATTCAATTTTGTTGAGATTGTGTTGTTTCAAGACATTTAAGACAACTCAACCTTTACAGACTCTTAAGGAGTCAAAATGAATTATTCAAGTACTCAGAGTAACAGCTAACCACGAATAGAACGATTAACAATCATCGCGTTCATCGTAGGGCGCGTAAACGAAACAAGAAAATAAATAAAAACAAATTAAAATGGGTTAAAATAAAGAGCGTTATTATTCAATTATATCTGGTTAAATTGTAGAATTTATCGTGCATTTAGAGTGTCTGGTACAATAATAAAATAGAATAAAAATTGAAAATTAAACAATAGCTTTTGGAAACGGTTTAACGGACAATTATTTTCAAATTTCAAATTTAATTTGAAATTTAACTGCCACTATTGCTTCGATCTATTTTATAAATTATTATCAATCATTCGAAGTTGGAAAAAGATGCCCAAAATCTTCTGGATGGGGTTTTTATACTCCCCAAAATTTCCCCTCCGCAACCCATTTTCTGGTGCATAGGCCCGTGTAATTCGGGATTTCATCAGTACCAATTATCGGTACTATAGGTACCGCTTTCCAGGTTTTCCCTCAGGCTCAGGGTCTCGTTGACTAAGCACCGGCCTGGGCTCAAAAGTGGCGCCTCGTCCTAGAGTCGTTCCGTTGCGAGCGGAGAAATCAAAGCATGAAAATAATGAAATAGCGTTATAGGTATTAAATTCTCAGAATTAAATAACTTCAGAGATCGAAATGTGCTTTTGGTCGTAGCCAGGTTTTTATTTATTTTTACCAAAATGCTAAAATAATATTCTAATATAATTATTTACTGTTATTACTAGATTAAATTACAAAATATCGCTCTTTATTTTTCCCCCTTTTCTTTTCTCCTTTAGTGGTCTTCCAAATACGCGTTTTCAAAGTAGCCACGTTACAACATATATAGTAAAATTAGATGATTTAATTGATTTTTTTTACAGTAGAAAATATGTGATATTTTCCGATTGTACTTTACATCCAGTGATATTCTGTTGTAACTGCAGAAGTCGAATTTCAGGTGATTTTTTATCTTTGAACTTATTTTTTAATGTATGTCGTATTTTATTTTAGTTGAATCGAAATTAAACTCATAAAACATAATTCAATTTTAACACTTTAAAAAGTATTACAGTTTATATTAACTTCAATTGGAGTTTATGATATTTTTATTGATTATCAGAAGGTCTTTTAATTGTATTAAGAAAAACAGATTCTTGAAGTAATCCACTAAAAAGAAGAAATATAATAATAACCATATTTGGTTATTTTATATTTTTTTTTACTTCAAAAGTCTATTTTCATTGCGTTAAAAATTGTTCTTGACTGTATTTCAAGATTAACAAAATAGCGAAGAATATATATTCAGATGGCTCACATGTAATGTTCAACCGCCTGTTGGGTTAGCGATAAATTATTTTCGATATTCATGTTTACTGACGAATGTTTTGTATTTCAAAGAAATTACAAAAATTCTATAAGAATTTTGGCCACTTAGTTATTTCTAAAATTCCTCAATCATTTTCAAACACATTTCCAATCTCCACAACTTCAGTACCCATTATTTATATATTTATCATTATTTATAGGTCTACCTAAAAAATACTTACAAAACAATTAGGCACTATAAATACTTTCATACTTTTTTCCACAAAGAAATTAAAAGTCAAACTGTATAAACATACTTGAACAAATACAATTCAATTAATAAAAAAAGAAACAAAAAAGGAGAAGTTAATTAAAGTAATAACATTGCCTAAATCGTGAACACCCTAGCAATAAAATTAGACTTGTTAGCGTGCAATTTTAGCATCAAATTGAAGCGTTAATTATCGCCGTTGAAATGATAATTTTGCAATCTCATTTTGCTCGTATAATCTATTTCATCAAAGATTCTGTTTTCCCCATCCGCGAGCGTTGCCTCGACGGCGGTAATCCAGCAATTACTTCACCCAATAAACTAGTGACCTCATTAAACACCCGCAACGATTTTCCTGTCTTTTCACATCGGCTCCTCATTCTCTTTCATACAACTTAATAATAAGTCGATAAAATGGTTCGAAGGATGAAAATGAATCCAAAACAGCCTTTAAAAGCCAATGCGACCTGTTGTATTGCAGATATGCACGTCACGCTACTCGGTGTTTTTGAGGCAAAACCTTTCCAGATCCTCAACAGCACGCGCATGCGTGATATCGACCGAACCTATCGGGATAGGCGAAACACCGAACGCTGGCATTACAGTAACGTGGTGTGCCGTCTCCCGGCGTAGCTCGGCTCGTCAAAGGAGGAGGCGGTGGCTCTGCGTGTTCAGCTTGTTTATTCATTGTCCAATTTCATTTCTGTCTGTTTTCGAGATCATATTTTTTTCTTTAGTTGCCATTTCTCACATTCAATATATATCGCGATTTATCAATGCCAAACAATTCCAATTATGCGAAATCGAATTCAAATCACGGGCAGAGAACAACAGCATGCTGAAGAGTCCGCAAATCGTACAAGACAAGAATTCTTGTCGATTTTACAGCTTACGTTTTACAGCATTGATAGCAGAAAAACTCAGAAAAGACCAGCTTTTGATCGGCCGTGCATGAACGAAGGGTAAAACCACGATCACGGCCTTCGCTTCGATGCTAAAATAAAATAATAAACCAAGCCCGAGTTATATTGTAGAACAAAAAGACAAAAGTACATTCAAAATCTTCAACTCCCAACTTGTTTCTTTCAAAATCATTTCTAACTCCGATTGAGATAAGTGGATTTTCCGTTTATGTTCAATCAACTTTGTCTTTAAAATAAAGTTCTTTTTAAGTTTAGCTTTTTATTTTGTTTAAGATTAATTATTTGCTGTAAATAGAGAAAAAAGAGATAAAGGAGTCTTGCCGCGGTTCGACTTTGACGAGTTTTCGCGACTCGTTGATGAGGTAGGGGAGGTCTTTAGCCGTTTAGCACCCTTACCGGGTGTGATAAATAGGGACTACTGCTATCTTTATGATCAGTAGAACGTGCGTTACGCTAGGCGTAATGACGAGCGCGACACGAGGATAGGTGTCTGTGCGTTTACCTGCGGGATTAATTACGACAGTGCAAAAATTCAGTGTGCGATTGAACGTAGTGCAAATTGAAACATGGAAGGAAATAATGGCTACCTCAAAAGTTCCGACACCACAGAACAGTGCGAACTTTTACCCACGGGAAATTATGTCTCCGCTACGGGGACACCTGTGCAGGTTCGTCCTTATCAAAACAAGCCAATTTTCATTTTTTCGTTTTATTAAATTTGACCCCTTTTTTCTTCTATTTAACAGCATTTTAATTGTATAATTTAACAGAATTTCATTAATCAAATGCAAATTTTAATATGATTTTTATGTGGTTTCGTAAGTGAAAGAATAATATTAACAAAATGTGTTTTTTTGTTTTTTTTTTGTTTTTGAAATTGTATATTGAGAAATAATGATACTAATTAAAGAAGCGAATTTTTAGATTAATTAATTCAGCGATTCGAACGTTTAACTAACGAATCATGTTTGATTTTGTAGTACACAATAAACGTATGGTTTATACGCAATATTGCCAATCAACATTTTAAAACGAACGCTTTGAGTTACATTTATTAGACATATTTCATTCGTTAATGTAACAGATTTTGTTCACAAAGTTACGGAGTTTGAAGTTTAATTGGGTTTAATTCAAACTCCAATTTGCAAATGAAGTAGCGCATTTTCTGCGTGTGATTTCAAGTGAATTAAGCTCAAATGAAATTGATTTCAATATGTGTCTCTTTAAAATTTTCGCTTTTTACAGTTGCAATACGTGCATTTGGATCGAGGATTTTAAATGAACGTATAAATAAAAAGTTACATTTGGTCGTTACAAGTGTAAGAATTAGAAATGTATTTTTTACATTAAAAATAGAATAAAGTAAAATATTTAATGTACACTAAGAAAAATAACTTACCATAAATTACTGTTTAAACAGTAACTTGACCACAGAATTCCCATTAACCGAATAAATTCTGTCAAAACCTGGAAAATTTACTTTCTGAACACAAATTTTTATTGACTTTTTCAAGAATTTTTGTGCATGAAAGGAAAATTTTTACTGTTTTTAACAGGAACTTTCATGTTAGTGGGAATTCTGTGGTCAAGTTACTGTTTAAACAGTAATTTATTGTAAGTTATTTTTCTTAGTGTAATGAACGGAATATACATTTTTGTTTTAGGTTATTATTTCAATTCTTTGATATTTTATTCTGTGTTCTGTGAATTCAAATGTATGTAAAATATGGGATTGTATATATATGTTGATTAAGTGCATATGCGCTTATTCTGTGTTATAAATCAATCACTTATTCTCAGTAGAATCGCAATTTGACGTTGAAAAAGTGAATTTTTATCATTTTTCACACTTTTGCATTTCGACATTCATAAAGATTAATCTCAATTCTTTAAATTCAATAAAAATTACAAAATATTATATTACTACTATTTTTAAGACATTTTTGGAGAAAATCAATAATTATAAATCATCTAGAAATAGTTAATCTTCAAAGATAATTATTTGAAGTTTACTTTTTTTAAGTTCTTGATTTACGTGAGAATGATTTTTTCTCATAGATTAAACTGCCATTCACTGAAAATAACAAAAAATTCAATTATAAATAAATAAATAAAAATGTCAGTTTGATGTAAAAATTGCAGGAATTATTATATTTTATTATGTTACGATTAAAAAAAATGTATTCATAAAAATTATTTGTTCATTTTCCAATTAAACCGTTCAACAGTTCACAACTACTGTTTTACAATTTCATGCTATTGTCAACGAGCATAATAATACACGTATTCAACGCAACAAGTTGATTGGCAAAAAATAGTTATTCGTGATGAAACAAATATGTGTTAACTTTGTCAATCTAAAAATGTTTATGTATTATATTGTATTTTTTAAGTTTAATTTTGTTTTGTAGAACAAACCAAATTAGATTAAAGAAAAAGTTTCCTTTTTCATATTAAAACAAACAAAGTTGATTATATGCTGAAGGTGACCTACGGTCCTCGAGGTAACACAGAAACAACGATTATACGTCCCCCGATACCCAGAAAATCGAATCATCGTATCACAAGAGCAACTTCGATTACAAGGAGACGGGTAGGCGCAAGTAATAGACAACTTCTTTTGGGAATTCTCGCGCTCATTCTTCTTGCAACGTGTTTAATTATTCTTTTTCTACTTCTTACGCTTAATGTGAAAAGTAAGTAAGTAATGTTACATTTAAGTTTTTGGAAAGAAAAAGAAACGAAAAAAAAACACACGTAAAAAGTTTTACGAAACAAACTTATGAGAAAAATCTTATTAGCTACTTTTTTAAAATTAATGTCTTATTAACTACTGTATTAGTTTCGTAGATGAATTTTTACTAAAAAAGTGCATTAAAATAATATTTATATATATATTATTAAATAAATATTGAATAAATATATAATTTCTTATACAATATAAATTTTTATTAAAAAACTTAATATATTAAAAAAAAGAAAAAAAAATATACTTTTAATATAATTATAAAGGCTGCGTATATAAATATATTTCCAATATATTTATTATACTAATAATTTGTAATTGCATTTCTAAATTATCTTTAAACGAAAAACTTGTTCTTTTTCACAGAAGATAATATTTGCTTAACACAGGAGTGTGTGCACATCGGTGAGTAAAAAAAAGATTAAAATATTTTAATATATTTGAAATGTTCAAAGTAGACATTTTCTGTTCGTTAACTTTTTTTTAATATTATATTTGATATCTCACAAAGTTTGTTAGAAAAAAAAGCGATAGAATTTTTAATTTTAGTCGCTATTATGGTGCGAATATTGCGTTTCAACCTACTGAACTAATTTACAATTATAAGTACGGAAAACGGATTACAGATATATATACTCTATACAAACTCGTTAAAATGTTACACGAAAGATATACATTTTATGTTCAGTAAAAGTAATAAGCTGGCTAGGAGATTGATCATTCATTTGCAAATATTATTATACTAAATATATCCTTCATTGTTTCCTTCCATATACCTGAGCATAAAAAAATTATAGATAGAAATATATATACAGTGAACATAAAAATAGAATATAAAATACTGACTTATATGCGTTTTGATTATAAAATTGATGTCTTCTTTATTGACATTAAAAGTTTCATAACGTATCTAATTAAAAGTTAACAGTTTCATACATTTTAATAATTTGTTTTCACTTCTATCATATATCAATTTACGTTTATTAAAATTTTATGATCTTCCATTTGTGTATTTTTGATTTCAGTAGTAAAGTAAAGGTACGTTCAAACTTATTGAAATGAGTTTGTCTGAAAATGATTATTGGACATTTTGTATATCGCAATAAAAGTTTGCATATCGGTAATACTGAATTTAGTTTTCAATCTACTTTAACTGCACGAAGATTAATTCTTTATTGGATAATGAGCTTTAGTGCAATCGTAACGGATTCTTATTTAATCTTCCAATAGTTTAATGACTGTAACTAATTACATTACATAAACAAAGTTTCTTCTTTTACGTTCAGAATTGAATAATTGTTATTCCACAAAAGATTTATTGAAATAATTGTATCAATTAATATAATTATTATTTTATCAGCGGCTACGTTATTATCAGCAATGGACAAATCTGCGTCTCCTTGTATCGATTTTTTCCAATATGCATGTGGTACCTGGAATCGTATGCACGTTATACCGGAAGATAAAAGTTCGATCAGTACTTTCGAAGTTTTAGGGGATCAGCTACAAATCATTCTTGAGCAGCTTTTAACGGAACCACCAAATAGTCATGACAACAACGCCACTTTAAAAGCAAAGATGTTCTACAAATCTTGTATGGATATTTGTGGGTACAACGAAATTAAACTCGATCTATATATTTATCATTTCTTTCCATTTTATACACTGTAAAAACATGTCGTTAAATTCCAGCAAACTTTTCACAACATATTGCGCAAATATTCGATTTTTGCTTAGTAGCGTCTTACAAAATATTACTATATTTTTTTTTCTTTACTCGGTGGGAAAAGCTAACGCTTTTTAGCGTAAAGAAAAATATCGTACTTGCTTCGTGGAAATTATAAAATATTATAAAATATTACTCAGTGAAGTAATATACTATTAATAAAGTGAAAAATTACGCTTGTATCGAAATATTGGTAAAAACTACCCTCGTATTTTGTTGATAGAAACTTATTTTTACGAAATCCTTATTTGGCATAACTATGCATTGCATTTTCGAAAAAAGTATAAACTTACCATTCGGTATGCTTCGTGTTCGCAACAAATGAAAATTTACATTTTTTTCGTCAAAATTTGTCAAAATGTTATTATACACTAACAAAAGTAAACTTATAAAAATTATCATCTTTCTGATAAAATAGGGATATACTTGTAAAACACCAAAAAATTATCATCTTTTCTGATAAAAAGTCTGAAGCTTGACAATTATTTTCATTAAAACGAATATATTTGTCAGAAAAGATGATAATTTTTTGGTTTTTTACAAGTATA
This sequence comes from Gryon sp. ZL-2020, assembly GCA_022817425.1. Classification (NCBI taxonomy): domain Eukaryota; kingdom Metazoa; phylum Arthropoda; class Insecta; order Hymenoptera; family Scelionidae; genus Gryon; species Gryon sp. ZL-2020. The sequence goes on along the minus strand of JABFPJ010000139.1, from coordinate 13,614 downwards.
TCCCTATTTTGTCAGAAAGATGATAATTTTTATAGGCTTATTTTTGTCAGTGTAGCAACTGAAATACGTAATATCCCTGATTAAACGGCCATACAGATTCATAACACAATTTTATTTTATGAATATGCAAAACAAAATTCATAAAAGGTATATGAAATTTTATTTATATTTATACTTAATATAATTATATACTTAATATACTTAATAATAAACTTATATTTATAATTAATTATGAATACTAATAAAAACATAATGAGACTAGTGTTTGAGTTATGAATTTTCATAATAATTCATAACTTAACTAGTCTTATTATGTTGTTAATTAATTATAAATATAAGCTTATGAAATGTCATATACCTTTTATGAATTTTCTGTTGCAAATTCTACTAGAATTTTACTACAAATTAATGTTCAAATAGACATAGTAACTTTTTCCATATATTTGTATTAATCGTAATGTTTCTAAATGAAAATGTTGCATTTAACTGACAATTTTGTTCACTCGTCTATTATTTTCACAGCTCAAATAAGAAAGATCGGAGATCATCCTCTTCGAAATACTTTGAAGTCATTAGGAGGTTGGCCAGCGGTTGAGGGTGTTTCGTGGAAACCAATGTGGCAGGATGTCGAAGTACTTTTAGGAAGATTACGCGGTGAATATAATGAAGGTTCCTTCTTTGAACAATGGGTTGGTCCAGATGATAAAAACTCATCTATAAATATTTTGCAGGTTCAACATTTATATTCTTAATACTTTTATAATATAATTTTAATACACAATTTTTTTTCTTTTATTTTTGAAAACAATTGGAATCGGGGAAAAAATTTCCAAAGCAATATACATATCAATATATGTTTTGTAGTTAGATCAGTTGCAGCTGGCTCTGCCAAGTACCGACTATTATCTATCGGGAAACAGTCAAGAACATTTGCAAGCCTACAAACGATATATGATAAGCGTCGCACAACTATTGGGAGCACAATCCGAAACAGTTGATATGGAATTCGAGCGAGTTATTTCGCTTGAAAAACAATTAGCAAATGTACGTAACTTTTCTTATTATAATTATTCTATTGACAATTATTGTTCATGCAAAATGAAGTTCAAGTGTTTATGCATCAGTTTATTATAATGATCGTATTATAATGTAACGCTCGTTTAACGTGACATTCTATTCAACAACAGCTTGGAGTTGAAATGAATGAAAGATTGCGAATTTTATGATAAAAAAACTTATTTGAATAGCTAATAAATTTAATGATATTTTCCTTGATTGAAGTACTTGATTATTTAAATACTTAATTGTTTGTAATATTTTTTAAAGGCATCTTTACCTTCGTCTGATAGACAAGATACGTCAAAAATTTATCACAAATTAACATTGGGCGAATTAGAACGGGAAGTTCCACAAGTTAAGTGGAAGAAATATTTTAAACAATTTCTCGACGCACCAATTGAAGATGATGAGCCTCTTGTTGCCTACTCTATGCCTTATCTGATTGAAATGGGGAAAATCTTAAATCAAACGGATACCAGGTTATTATTCAGTTAACATTTTTCTTCTTTATTTATTATTACACAATTTCTAATAATATTTCGTTTTTGTTGTAGAACAATTCATAATTTCATAATATGGAGAGTGGTTTGGTCTATAATGCCGCATATGATTGATGAATATCAACAAAAGCTCACGGAATTTCGTAAAAAGTTATTGGGAATATTAAGTGAACGAAGAAGATGGTCTCAATGCGTTGAATGGACGAATAAAAAATTTGGCATGGCTGTTGGTGCGCTCTTTATTAAAGATAATTTTAACCACGAAAGTAAGGTAAAATACATTATTTCATATAATTCATTAATATTTCAAGTAATAATATATATTTAATATTAATATTTTGATAAAAATATTATTAATTTTATTTTCACAGGTGACTGCTCTTGAAATGATTCGGACTATACGTGAAGCTTTCAATGAACTTCTTATTGAGAATCGTTGGATGGATAATCCAACTAAAAAAGTTGCAAAAAGGAAAGCTGATTCCATGAATGAGAGAATTGGATATCCGGAATTTATAAAAGATCCGGTAGAATTGTCCAAAGAATATACTACGGTAAGATAAATTTTAAAAATAATAAGATTGTTTAATTTTGGATCAATTGTCTTTTCTAAATATTTTTTATGTGCCATTTTAACTTTCATGAAAATATTAATTAAGAACAAAACTTTGATTAAAATATGTTTTTCTGGGAATTGTTTTGTTAGCTTTATTTGTGTTGTTCTATTATAGTGTGAAAATGATAAACATTTTGCAGCTCTACGTTACGGAGGATCGTTTTCTAGAAAATATTTTAGCGATACTTAAATATGACTCGCATTATAATTTACAAAAGTTACGGCAGCCTGTCGATAAAGAAAGGTGGACGACTGAACCGGCAGTTGTTAATGCATTTTATAATCCAAACAACAATGACATTGGTATGTACACAGAATAATTGGTTTAAATATTATAGTCTTATATAAATGAATATAAAATAGTTATTTTTTTATTAAATTAAATATATATTATATTAATTTTTCTTTTACAACATATGAATACAGCAAATGTTACATTCATTAGAGATTTAGATAAATAAACAATGCACAATTTAAATTGTATGACCTTATATTTTAAGACCAATATATTTCATGTTTATAATATGTTGAAACTGTATTTATTATTTGATGACTTTGTATTAAATTGTATTTTATATTTACAGTGTTTCCTGCCGGAATATTGCAACCGCCATTTTATTCGCAACATTTTCCGAAATCATTAAATTACGGTGGAATTGGCGTGGTAATTGGCCACGAAATAACTCATGGTTTTGATGACAAAGGTCGTCAGTTTGACAAAGATGGTAACATGATGCAGTGGTGGAATAATGCAACTATACGAGCATTTCATGAAAGAATTCAGTGTATAGTTGATCAGTATTCGCGATATAAACTCAAAGAAATTGATCTTACAGTCAATGGAAAACTTACCAGAGGAGAAAATATTGCTGATAATGGTGGATTGAAACAAGCATTTCGTGTACGTGTTAAAAAATTTTAATAATATATCAAAAAATTATATACAGGGTGTGTCACAAAGATACTTTTTTGTGACACACCTGGTATATTATGTTATTTATTACAAAAAAAATGTAAAATCTACAATTATTATTTTCTAAAGACCTTTGCGGTTTTGTTTTTATTTTACTTACGGATAAGTTTTAGGTAATTTTAGATTTGTATAATAATCTGTCTTCGATTTCAACAATGAAAATTGTTTTACCCTGTATATATAAATTTGTTATCTTTAATAGGCATACAAAAAGTGGGTATCCATTAATGGGGAAGAGCCATTACTCCCAGGAATTAATTTGAATCACGATCAATTGTTCTTCTTAAACTATGCACAAATTTGGTGTGGATGGATGAGACCGGAAGATGCATTAATTAAAATTCGCAGTAGTGAACATGCACCAGGACCATTAAGAGTATCAGGACCACTGCAGAATAGCGAAGACTTTGCAGCAGCGTTTAACTGCCCATCTGGATCTCCAATGAATCCCATTCATAAATGCAATGTTTGGTAGAAGAAACAATCTTTTATTCCAATTATTAATATAAAGGAATGTATGCAAAATTGCCATATTTAACTAACTTTATTGTTTTAGGTAAACTATATAAACAAAAAGTTACCACTGCAGACTGAGCGGCGCTAGTGTACGAAAATTAATATGGCGGACGTAAGGGTACTGTTTAAATGGTAGGCATAGGCAAACGCAAAATTATATTTGAAAGTTCACTTAGTAAATGTATCGAATTCTTTTCATTGTCTTTCGATATGATGTGAAACATTGAAAAAAAAGAAAAGAAAAGAAATAACGGAAACATGACTTCTGGAATGACTGTAACTTATGGCGCAACAATCCAGAATTGAAATAATTACTTTAAATTCTGGACCACACGTGAAGAAAAAGAATTTTATTAAGTAAAACGAGTAGAGAATAATAATATTGAAGGTGAAAATAATAATAATTAAGATTTTGCTATTGCAACTGACAAAATGCACTGCTTTTACAAAACAGGTAAAACACTGACTTGCAGGCATAAAGTCACTATTTTTTTATATTTTATAATAGATAACTGAATTAAATTTGTTAAAAAATCAAAAATTTATGAAACAAAATATTTTAATATTATTTAATAATATAGATTTCAAAACTATAAGTAATTCTGAAACCTATATAAGAGAAGTATAGAACAATACTTTTTTTAATTAAAAATGTTTCGAAAATAATGTGATTATATTTACATTTTCATATCTGTACCCTTGCGGCAGCCATGCTTTTTAGGTATTAAGGCTGCCGTTAGTTGTCATGTGCATGGTTAATTTAAAGTCCTAACATTATTATAAATCTGACGTACAAAAAGTATGTGCAAAAAGAAAACTACTTCAGAATTGTTCCAGATTAAGTAAGTTAAAATGAACTTAAAAACAAATTAAAAAGAATATTTAGGTACATATAGAATAAAAATTGTGCAAATTCTGGTAATAATATTAATCAAAGAATCCAATTCTGACCAAATGAATTTATGTTACATACAGTCCATAATCATACTATGTCTATGATACAGACATAATAAATGTACAGACATAATTTTATTATTATAATAAACAATACAAAGTAAGAACTATTTAAAAATATCGATTAAAGAAAAAGTTTCCAAGTTTGACATTCTCTACATTTTATTTAAGTATAAATTAACAAATATTAAAAAATTATTATTGGATTATTATTAAAGAATGGTCCTCTTTGAAATGTAAAAAATTTTTTCAGACATATTTTTTGTGCAATGAGACGCAACAAAAATACTGATTGTTTTGTTTAATTTTTGTGTACAAACATTGAAATTTAGGTAAAAATTAAACATTTGTTGAAGTGCATTGCATCATTTTCATCGCAGCTGTATGACAAAACTGATGCAAAAGTGAAAATCGTTTACAAAGTGTCGAATTTCAAGAATATCGAAAAAAAACTATACATATGTTGGACGTTATGTGTTATAGTATAAATGTTTTGTGTAATGAACACCTTAAGGCACATTTTTAACCAATGAACGAAAAATCGATATTGTGTGCATTTAAAAATGGACACCTTAAATAATGAAACTGCGACAATTTTTGCGCATTTATTATTTATTTATTATGTAAAATAATATATCATATCATTATAACTAACAAATGAAAACAAACATATCAACAGTGAAAATTAATATGTATACGTATATCATAATTGAAATTACAAGTTAAGGAATTAAATTTATTCTACATTTTTAAAAGAAACTAAAAAAGCGTTGTGAATACAATGAACTGATGGAAATATTTGTTATGTTAGTATGTTAATCATTAAAGTGCAGAAGAACGTAAAATTTCATAAATTATTTATATTTTGTAAAAGAATAGTTAATTTTTGTATATACAAATTACAGAATAATGCATAAATATATTCTAAAGTATTTACACTGCAATACATTTATGTTATGAATTATAGTGTTCTTCTACATTTGATTCAAAATTTGCATACGCCGATTTCCTATTTCCTAATCTTGTTAAATAAATTGTAATAATATTTATTGCGACTGCGAATCAAAGATTTTTAAGTATATTTAAAAAATGATAACATTTTACAGAATTTGTATAAAAATTAATATAAGCAATGTTGAATGTATAAAACATTTTACACAAAACGTGAATCAAAAAAACATTCCATAATGTAATAATATTTTACGTAGTCGTTGGAAAAGCATTTTATTGCTGATTTCATGTGCATGTAATATTAATAATTTAAGAGAAAAATGGTTACCTAATTTTGAGGTTGATGTAAGTTGTAAAGTTGAATCAAGCTAATAATGTTCGATGAAGTAATCTAGAATCAATGTTCATTTTATTATCGTTGATAATAAATTCGAAGAAATAAAAAATAATTGACCTTTTGATTTCATATTTGGTTTAATATAGTTTTGTATTTAAAGTAAAAATGAACAATATATTATTTAACGTTTATATTAATAATTAAACAATTTTATGTTTGTTAAAGCAGAAAAATAGCGATTATTAGATTGTATTTGAAAACCTATTTTTGTAATATATAAACACATGTTTAATTTTGAATTCTTGATTTCCCAGATGTAATTTATGGTTTTCCCTAATTTGAAGGATTTACCGGATCGTGAATGCGTATATAAGTAGTAAAGTAGTGCTTTTAGAATCGATTCACCTTGTGTTTAAATGGTTTTGAAGAAGATAAAATGTTTGAACTTCTAAAGTGAATATTCTGGTAATGTAACATATATAATTACTATTGATTAAGTTATATAATTGTTTAAATATTCACTAATGTACTAATATGTAAAAACCAAAATATGTTTGTTTGTTTATTTGTTACTTGTAGAAGTATTTAGCTTAATATACACTAATACAGTAGAAATCTTCTGTGTTAGAATTCGATTTGATCATATATTACTATATATTGATATAATATATGATATTATTATTTCATTTTTTATATACTTTAAGGATTGCTGTAAAACATGTGAAAGATGCTGCTGGGGACGATAACCGCGTAAGCTGAGTGCTTGCAGTTGGCGGGTATAAGTATTCTGCAAACAGAGTCATGGTAAGAAAACTAACTTACGTCCTTCGAAAAACTTTACTTATAGATTTAATACAATTTAATGTATGTAAATAAATTCAATCGCATTCAAAATCTTTTTTTTATTCTTTAGAAGCAGCATGATACGCTTCAATTCTGTGACTCTAAAAGGTAAGTGACCTTTCTTACGATATGTTCAAAAGGCAAAAAACAGTTCTTCTTAGTATATAGAAATGAAAATATGTTAGTTTGTTTATTTGATTGTTTATAAAAGTATCATGCTTAACTTTTTATGCCATAAATTTTAAAATGTTATTAACAGGGCATATCTGTGATATTTTAAAATTAACATAGGCTGTCTTAGTTTTATCGGGAGAATGCTTTACTGATAAAAAGATGAAAATAATTGTCGAAGAATAAGGTGTTTGCATAACATTCATATATATTTTTGCATATATTTCTGCATATATATTTTTGCAAATTATGTTTTATAATTTTAAACATAAACAGGTAATAATTATTCAATCTTTCTCCTTTTTAAATATTAACATTTTATTTAAGATACATTTCTGCAATTACATTCCCTTTGTAAAACATTATTATATTTACTTGTTTTTTTAATTCAATTAATTAAATCTTTCTTATTTTTATAAAACTTTCTTTCACAACTTGACTAGCATACTGGACTAGAATATAGAAACTTCGATCTTTTTGTATCCATAACTCACTTACGCTAGACACAACTTATCAACTTTTTATTTCTATATAAAAATAACTTTTATATAAAGTTATTTGTACATAAAAAATAAGTAGTTGTCGATTATTTAAACATTTCTTTCGAAACACAAAATATGCAAACTTTTAATAGGTGTAAACATACTAAAATATTACTGTCTCATAAGTTCAGCAATATAATCTCTTTGCTTGACGGCTAAGTGTAAATCCAAACTTTTAAGCATTCTCATTCTAATTTCATAATGAGACGATGAATTCCGTAAAGTTGATTTCCGGTACGCGTTTATTTCGCAATTCACAGTTGGTAAAGATCCGGCTTGCGTTCTGTTGGTTATTTCAGTATCATTGCGATTGTTCGGTGGCGTTGAAGTACTGCTACATTTTACGACGTTTTTCATGAACTCCAAAGCTACTTTGCGACAGGTGTCATAACCAGCAAGTTGAATGCTCTTACTGCGAATTGCATCAAGTCGAGGGTCTCTTAGTTTCATTGCATTCTCAATTATAGACACCGTTGATTGCGATGATCCGGGAAGATCTTTAAATATTTGTATAAGCACTTCTTTGAATGTATCCTCTTCATTTTCAGAATCACCTGTGAAATATAATTCAAATCGTTAATATTGAAATTGAATATTCAAGTAATAAAAGTCTGCAATATTTAAAAAATATATTATATTCAATTTATATTTACCATGATCACTTAAGTTGTCTAATGTCGACTCTTCTTGAATCTGCTTTTGCATTTCAAGAATTTTCTTTAAAGCCAATTGCAAATATTCCTTTGTATTTGTTTCCTGAAAAATAAATATCTTATCGGTAAAGTTTTTATTTAATAAAGTATTTAAAGAGGTTGAAATTGTGTATTATTAAATATAGTACTTTAGCCTCAATAGATTGGAAAATAAAGTTATTTTAACTTTATACGTTAAAGATAACGGTGCTTGCGCTCTTATCGCCTTTAATAATAAGGGTTACATATCCTGAATATTAACGTACCTTGATTACTCTTGCTTTCTTTGTGTTATCGATTAACTTCGATAAATTAGGTTCCTGCAATAAAGTATTTATAATGAAAATAAAAGTCATTATTTTTACTTATTATTACTAAGTATTCAATTATGTTAATTATGATGAATTCTAAATTTAATTTAAACTATTTTTTAAATGTACTTATTTTAAAATTACGAAATAGCGAATTTTCGGATATAAAACATCTGAAAAACGTTAATTTATTATCATATTTTTAATAACATTGTCAACGAAAATTATCATTAATTATAAATTATATTTCCGGTACTTTGCCGCATAATTTTCAATTTGGTCTGTCATAACTTGTGCTTCAATTTGATCGATTATAAACATACATTTTGATATTTGCTAACTACTTTACAGTCAAACTTATAAACTTTCCGTGTTTTATGTTTTGTTTTTAAACACTGTAATTAAGAGAAAGTATGAGACCATAAGAAACTTTAACTATTACTCACCGACGATGATCTTTTCATTCTTATTTAAATATGTGGAAAATTGACAACTAAAACTTCAAAAGTTTTTTTTCTATACTGCAACCAAATTAATATTTAAAAAAGAGAAATAATATTTTCTGCTTTATAACTTCATTACTTTATTTCACAAACATTTGCAATGTAATATTTTGTCAGACTGAGTAGGTAAAAATATACGTTTTGTCTGAACCGTTAACAACGATTGTCAACACTGAATGGGGGTTTTTACCAAGTCGCGTGCCCTGATCCCCACCAAAACTTCTTTAGACAGCTGCAGATTGTCCCCCAATTGAAACCCACTAGTCGTTCAATGACTATTTCATAAAGCCGCACAACTTTATCCAATTTTATACATTTTGCTCAAACATAATTAACAATGTTATTTTTAGAATTTTGCCATAAAAAATAAAACTTTAAATTTCAAAACTAAATCGAAAATTTAATTCTTAAGCCTTTCGTTTTTTCTTTAAATTTAAAAAATATTTTATATATAAATTTTTTATAAATAATTTTTTATTCATAAATAATTTATATATAAAATAATATGACTTGTATAAATATAGATAAAAAATACATCATTTGCGTTTATTTGTACATTGATTGAATCTTTCGGTTAAATTATATTCATTTTCAAAATGCAGCTGTCATATTTGCATTCCGAAAAGCCGAGAGGGTAAATGTCTAGATATGCGTGCCAATGTGAAGGTGTATACGCGAGACGCAACATCTGTTGACGTGTTTCACATTTGCTAGAAAATCTGTCATTTAATAATATTTCATGCTTTTTGAAGAATTATTAACAAATTCAATTACTGATTTTATTTTGATTTCCAGTGAATAAAATTCATATTACTCTATGATTTATTCAATTATCATCGGAAATCTAATTTTACTGTAAAATTTAAATGTTATGTAAAAAAAGTTTTTTTTCAACACTGTTGCAAAATTTGGATATACTTTATTTATAAATTTATAACATAATTTTTATTGTGGATTAATAAATTTTCATTTTTATTTATTGTAACTTAATTAAGGTAAAAGTAACGGTTTCCGACACACTGTATAAGAAAGAGAAAGAAATACAACTTTCGTGTTACTAAAAATTAAAACGTTTCTATAAAAATCAATTAAAATCTGTAAATATGTGTTTTCTTAAACGTTTTTCTTCAAAAAACGTTTTATTTTAACAAATCAACTTAAACTCAATGTTAAATATCTAAAATCACACATTTAATCAAAAGAATAAAGTGCGTTAATTTTTCTTTTTTTTCTTTTTTTAATTAATTTTTTAATTAAAAACCCATGCATTGCGTATATTCGCAAAATGTGTGTTACTACATTTCATGTGTCGTATTTAGGCACTATTATGAATTGAAATTTATTTGTTCATAACTTCTCGTTGAAATTGATGAGCGTATACCTGCTACATTTCCAAGTATTAGAAAACTTAAATAATAAAGTTATGATAATTGACATGATTTTTTTCATTCTAGCTAAACTATTAATATATGATACCTTTACGACACGTGTAACAAATTTCCGGGTTAGTCTACACAACACAAGTTAACCACAAATGACAACAATTGTAGATAATTAGGCTAAATAAACCAAGTTATTAATTACTGTCAGGATTAGTTGAATTATGAGATTTTCTGCACAGGTGTAATTACATGAATATTGTATAAATGCAAAGATACATTAACACTAAGGAAAACATTCATAATAAAAAGTATTATATTTCTTCGCGAAAATTACTACGAAATATACTGAAACATTGTACGAATTGTCGCTATTATTTTTATATTTTATAATAATTCTATGACAAATATTCTTTTGAATGATAATTTAAATTAAGCCTTGAATTAAATTTTAATGCCAGAAAATTTTGCAAATTATATTAGATATGTGTTGTATTTTATTATTATATTTTTAATTCCTATCATCTTTTAATTTCTATCATCTTTAATTTACATCATTATCATCAATTAAAGAAATACCATATTTTGAAAAATACAGAATACAATCAGTTATGTTTCAAATTATGGAAATTGTATTTGAAACATTTAGTAATTTAAAAATCCATGCGGAGAAACAATGCATCTGTAACATTTATGTAATATGCATTGTAAATATGACATAAAATGTCAAATATTCTGAAGAGATCTGCAAATTGAATGAATGTTAATTAACAATTTAAATCAATTAATATATGGTTAGTTGAAACCAAGAAATTATATAATCTTTATTTGTGCAAATAATCATGTAGTAATGACACGAAATATTACATATAATAGTTAAATGCAAAAATGAATAAGAAATATCCAATTTGTAAAGTTTTTAATTTAAAAAAGAATATTAAGAAAACTTAATAGATATTTTTTCTTTTCATTCAAACAATAAAGAAATGTTTTGAAATTAAACAAATTTTATAAGAAAACTAGAAGATTCATGTTAATATATTCAAGGAAAATTTCAAATAAGTTCAATATTTTAGATATAAATTATTTATTCTTTATAAATAATGTTCATTACAGATTTTAGTTGAAAGAATTCGTTCTTAATATGAACAAATTAACAGAAGTGTGAAAATCCGTGAATTAAAACAATTTTTGAAAAGTATGATTAAAAAATGCTATATTTTTTAATGATAAAAAATTAACATCGTATATTAAGGATATTATAATCATGATGTATGTATGTTTAATACATATAATTTATATTTTAAAAAGTGCTTACACAAATTTTGCAACTTAAGGGAAAGTGAATAAATATGTTTTATGCAAAAAATATCAAAACTTATTTTAAAAACTGCTGTAAAAAATGTATTGGATTTTGCATTTAATAAATGTGTTAATTTTCTAACAATTAGTATTTTTTATGAAATTAGTATTCATTGATTTCAGAGGAAAAAAATTGTGCAAGATAATACTGAATCAACATACATATAGAATTATATATTCCATTTCCCTGCGCAGTTGAATCAACTTCCCGAATTGTTTGATTTGAATGATAATATTTTTTCAATCTTCTTCCTTATTGAACTTGATTCAACACAACGCAACTTCTAATTTTTCATGAACTTCAATTTATCAGCAAAAATTTCTTTGCTAATACTAGATTAAGTATTTTCTCATTTCACTGACATTTGTTCTTCACTGTTTGATAAAGAAAAGTTATTTTAACATCACTTCATAACTATAAATAAATAAACTTATTTACATTTATATCAAACAGTATCACAGTGTATGTTTCAATAGTACAATAAACTTGTATCAGTTCAAGTTACATGCCGTTAAAATGTGTATACAAACTGTACTAAATTAAGCGCGTATGTCACCTGAGAATATTTAAACGAATGTTCAAAATGTATATCCGAAGATATATTTTGTTACATTTCAAAATACCGTTTAATATTTATTCACTTTCCTTCAAGTTGTTCATTCCTTACTACTTTTGTTCTTCTCTTTTTCCTCGTCGAACACATTGGCGCAAAACCAACTAGTAAACAGTTGACGAATAAACGTATTGCTGACACGACCGAAAATGTTATTATCTTTGTAAGACTATTCTTTCGTTCTTTCGTCGCAATTTACAACTTGACATGCTTTTCTCCCCCGTCCGTATCCGTAAGTCAAAGACGACGACGATCGTGAAATTTGAATGCGAGGACTGGAAATCCGGGTAATAGAACAATTCTCTTCAAATGGGTTTACCCTTCGTTCCTGCATTCAGAAGAGTAATTGAGTTCAATTCCTGAGTGTGTCTTCGAAATGTTGAATTGAAACTCGTTTCATTATATATACTTGCTTCGGCTCTTTTTCTTGACATCCGAGCTTCCGTGTCGTCCCTTTGCAACGGAGCTGACTTCCAGTAGCATAGGTACTCGTTGAATCTGCATCATGATAAATAAACCTTTTTAGCATTTCAACCAGATAAACGACACTCGTCAACATTTGATCTGCATTCCGTGTTGTGATTTAAAAAGCTTAGTCGATTCAACTCAAATGGTATTTGTTTTAACAAGTTACTCGGTTAAACCATTGTCCACCCATTACATCTCTTGAGATACAATGGCTTATTCATCATAATTTCAAATCAGTTTTTCCTTTAATTAAATATAATTTAACTTAATGAAATTTAATTACTTAAATTAAATTTGTATTTTTAAACAATTGCAAATCCTTTCAATAAATCAATTTTCAACATTTCTAAAAGATTACTTTCTTTGACATTTAACTGAATTTTCATTTGTTTTAAATTGCTTCCCTAGCAAAACGAAAAATACATTGCGAATACATTGTTATTCATAATACAATCATAATATATTTTTAATATTTTCTCAATATATTCATAATATATTTTTATTATATTTAGTATTAGTATATGTTCCTATATTAAAAAATATATTCAAAAAATTTTAATAATATATTCACAATATATCACGCATAGAAATAGGTAAGTAAATATTACTGAGAATACGAGTAATTGTGTGACAGTGGAATTTTAAGTAAATTTTACTATTTTCATTTCATAAAATAGAATTCAATATTTAAAAAAACTCCCTCTCTGAGTTTCGAACTCGGTATCTGCTGTTTCCTAATGAGATATCGAGATACTTTACGGTCGCGGCTAACTCGACTGACTGTCGGTAACGTTGTTTCTTTGTTAGTTAAAGTATGACAGCG